>ML304148.1:0-46730 GCA_005239505.1 Nicotiana paniculata
TATGTTATGACTTTTGAGGATTATTCACTATCTAGTTTTAGTATCTATTATTTGCTTCTTGATATAAGAATTGAAACATTTGCTTAATATGCTATTTTTAATGAGTTCTTAGTCATTTATCTATGCATATTTTATTTTTAATTTTTTTGTGTTAAATTGCGCTTCACATGAAAAAAGTGTGCGCTTCGCTTCGCGCTTCTCGCTTTGGTGAAGCGAGGCCTCGTCGCTTTTTTGCACTTAACGCTTTCCAAAATACTGACTTAGAGTGTGGAACATACATCATCACATATAAGTGGAAACATATAAAAATTTCATCAAAAAAGGGAGGTGAAACTAGATACTTTTGATTTATTGGGACATTCTGTTCAATAAAAATAGGAAGCATCACAATTATCTCTGTATACAATAAGATGTACAATTTCCAATTTAGGGAAATTTAGAAAACCGATTACAGAGGCAATTAAATATTATATGTACATATTAGTTTTGCTTTCCTATTATTTTGGTAATGGTTATGTTCAATTTTTTCTGTAAAGTACTTCATGGACAAAAGAGCACAGCGTAGTTTAGATTTAAAATTGTAAAAACTTGTGAATGGTGTACAAATGATCATCTTTTGTAGAAGTAATGTAAAGTTCGAGATGTCTGAAGAAGGGAAAGAGAATGCGCAGATGGAACAAGGGAGCAGAAATTCGATATCTTCGAAGCAAGATCAGAATACTCTGTGATTCCACCTGACTGTAGTAAACTTCCAACCCCACTATTGCATAAAAACTCAAAGGACAAATACTCAAAAGTGATAATTTTTTCTAATGCTTACTCAAACTTGATATTAAGATGTTAAAGGTAAATCATCACTCATTGTGACATCAGCAAAATATCCAAGGATATTTAGCATAGTTCTACAAGGATAAATGAAGAGCCACAAACTCCGCCTTCCATCTTGGGAAGATAATAAAGATAATAAAAACAGAGCCTAAAAACAACCATGTACTGAAAGAAGTATGAACTTACTTCATCAGTTCAAATTCACCATCTGGTGGTACGAAGCTGACAGTCTTTTCTGAATTGAATCTTGTCAAATTTACACATTGGTGGAAAGTAACATCATCGAGCTCAATAGTTTTTCCGCTGCACAGAGAAGCAGAGCAATGCATCATGCTGGTAAGCAACACAAAATGGTACCATATAGCGGCTGAAACTAACATGAAGGCCTAACTGAGAAAGCTACATACTAACATGTTTGAAGAGACTAGAAAGTAAGCCTTGAACTCTGCAGAAAATGGAAGAACTGAAAGAAGAAGTCCAACATTTAAGGGCATATTTTACTGTTTTAGTTACAGAGGTAACTGATATGGCACATCAAAGACAAACATTTTGAAAATTATGAAAACATGCTTGGAAGCACTAGGAACCAATGTTCTGGTACTTGTAAGATTATGTCATCAGGTAAATCTTATTTATGGTCCCTGGCCAACTTCTTAGGCAATTACTATTGCCATCTGTATGTTTTGTACCTTAGGGATGGTGAAATAAATATATAAACTTTACATTTCATTAACGGTACAAGAAGCATGTATGATTTTTCTTTAGATATTCCAGATCATCCCATAACATCCAGTGTAGGCACATAATGTACATATCACCTAAAGATCCGTCTTTTGGTCTCACAATTAACATTTATCACTCAGAAGCAATGTTGAACAGGGTCAGATAGGTGGCTGGATGACACTCTTCTAGTGGAGCAATTTCCAGATCTGTCTGCAATCATCTCTAACAAGAATCGTTCTTTGGATGATTGCTATTCCAAAGGGGATGTAACATTCATTTAGGAAGGAACCTTTATGACTAGGAGTTTGATTGCATAAATGACTTAATTCAAAAGCAGGAACCTGTTTCTCTTGATGATCAGGTGGGCGATTCTTTGTTGTGGAAGGTCAAGTAAGATGGTAAATTTACTGTCAAGGAATGTCATAAAAGCCTGTTGAAGAAAAATGGCTAGAATCCATGAAAATGTTGGCCATGGAAGATAATCTGGAAGTCACTCGTGAAGCTTGTTTAACCCATGACAATCTACAGAAAAGGGGTCTCACTATGTGCAATAGATGCTTTTTTTAATGAAGTAATATGTGCAATAGATGCTTTTTACATGAAGAGGCTAATGAATCAGTGAATCATCTACTACACTGCAGTTTTACCAGGCAAATTTGGTCAGCATTTCTGAGCATTTTTGGAGTCCAGTGGGCTTCGTCAGGAAGTACAAAACTTACTTTATGCAGCTGGTATGCACAGCTATTTGCTAGGGGAAGCAAGCACTACTGGAATGCAGCTCCTACTAGCATTTTCTGGAATAGTTGTCTAGAGACGAATAATAGATTTTCTAATGATAAGAGCGATGACGTTGCAAATGTAAAATCTAGATGTTGTAAGAGTCTTTATTGGTGTAAGAAGAATGCTGTATCTAACATAGCCTCTTTGTTGGATCGGTTGAATTCCTTCAATATATCGAAGGAAGACCTCTCTTCTGATGTACTCTTATAAATACTTCTTGGTACTCAATTAATAAAATCTTAACCTTTTTTACCAAAAAAAAGAAACTTGCGTCAGTGCGAGAGTTTCATGAACCTTCCACATCCAAAAAATTCGTTTTAGTTCTCTTAAACAACCCATCCCTATTTCCTTATTGAGCATAATATTGCTGTTCCAATTAGATTCAATGACAAAGAAATACGTCAATTCGTTCTTTCCTTCTTAGGAAATCTAGTTTCCGACGAGCTAAAATCTTCAACTTTCTTCACAAAACCAATGGAAAGTGTACACAATAACCTAATTTGGAAAATACTTAAGTGAACCTTACTGAAACAAGTAGCTCAAGAAGCAAATTCCGCAGACATAATTTCAGTGAATGAGACACAAGTATTCAGAAGCTACCTCTTAGTTGGACGGGATTTAAGCTGTGACTCTTTCTCAAGGCCAATTTTATCATTTAACCCCAACTTCAAATCAGGCATTCCAGAGAGGAAGCATTTCATGAGAACTTTCCCAGTTACGTCGCAACGGAGCACACTACCTATAATTGTCATGTTAGTGTAAAACTGAAAACAAAAAAGCATCCAACAAGACACACAAGAACTTTATACCTTTTGAAGACATAAGCAGATTAACACTTTCCACGATATCCAGAAACACCTGTCAAACATATAAACCCTAATTAATTTCAGAAATCGAGCAGATAAGAGAACAAAAGAAAATATTCAAGAAGCAAACAGAGAAAAACACCTCATTCTTTTTATAAACAAGACCCTCCCTGCGCCAACCAACAGCACCCGTGACTTGTAATGTTGCATTTGGAACTGGCTTATCTAAAGGCTGCTGTGTTTTGTGCATGAGAAGAAGAAATCAATAGAGTTATCCGTACAATAATAAATATTTCTCTTTGCTATATCATTCTCTCATGTACCCTTTTTTGTTGGGTTGGGGAAGTTGGGGGGGGGGGGGGGGGGGGGGGGGGGGGGGTGTTATCTCATCAATGTATTCGTTCCGTGACGTGAGGCTCCAGCTTAAAACTTTGAAACATTTTTTTTAGCAAAACCAAAGAGATAAAAAACTCTAAACTATTATACTGATGCTACGACAGCAAGTAGAGAGACAACTAACCTTAGATGAAAAGGGTGAGCGAACCCCTTCCTGAGTAATATAGAGCTTCAAGATTTCAGGTGAAAGATTTTGAGGGTAACCAAAGTCCATTATCTCTGTAATGTATACAATTAAGGAAAAGCAATTTATAAAGCACATTAGATACGTATATTAAAGTATCTGAACATTAAACTTTGTGGCTTATGACAAATGATTATCAGATTTATGCAGATATAAGTAATTAGCTTTCCATAGACGGTTGTCATTTGTTGTCAGACTTCAAATAAACAAAGAACTGCCAAAAGAAGTCTTAAGATGTGCATGAGTGGAACAAATAAGAATGGAAATACTAGGGGCTCATTTCCTATACCAGATTAGCCTCCGGTTAGGCAAAGACAGAATTCATCCGCCCTTGGGTAGCATTCGAAATTAGACCAAATTGGATTATTCTAGCTGAGTTTGTTTTCTTCATATAAAGATCCAGATTTTGGTATTGTCATCCCAATGGAGGCAATCCCAGTTGGGATCGCAATCCGCCTGCCAGATTTGAGGCAAATGACTAAATTGTCATTCCCCTATAAAAAGAGGAGAGTAACAACTGGGCTAAGGGACATTGCTGTGAAGGTTCTAGTTCCATGCTGTCTTAGTAGGGCAAGGTTCTTCGTTTTTACATCTCTTCATCATCTTCTTCCTCCTCCTAGCCACTACCAACAATATCAAGACCCTCTGCCCCAGACATCATCCAGCACATACCCTTTTTGACCTTCTTTGGGTAGATTCTCTTCTTCCTTTTTCTCTTCTTTTCTCCCAACAGTCAAGTACCCGATCAGACACATGCCCCCTAAACCACTGCTTTCACTCCAGTATCTCTTCTTTGTCGCAGTATAAACATACAAACCCCATGTTCAAGCAAACAAGTGGTAACCATTAAAACAACGGCTCCTTGCTAGAGTGTATGTTATCCTCACATTTGATTTGCGTTAAAAACCACATCACCAATTAGCCAGCATTTAATTGAAGAGGAGGACTAGGTATCCAAATTGGCCTCACCTTTAATTTGCTTTCTATGTATCCTCATAGCTGGACTTTATCCAGTTATAATTAAATCCACAGCATTTCCTCTCAAACATAAAGAAGTGGGCTGTTGGCCCAAGTAAAGAATAGTTTTGAAGACTGACAAAGAAACTCAAGCATGAAACAGGTCCATCCCTCCAGTTTCATCTCTTGTGTGCATAGAAACGGGCAGATTCGAGCATGTGGGATGCACGTGAAGGAGATAAGCTTAAATTGGTGTATTTGATATCTCCTTATCGAAAATCTTGCGTAATTGATAAGAGAAGGACTCCTTAATCAAAGAGAACACTATCCAAGATAGGGAAGGAGTCAGAAGTTGAAATAAACTAGAACTCTTCCTTGTTCCACCAAGGAAGAGTAGCATCAGAATTCTAGTTAATCTTTATTTACTAACTCTATAAATATCAGTATTGTTCTCTTTTATAGGGGATGCACATATACTGAAGTTAAGCACGAATTGAGAGCAAAATAGCAAGGCATTTTGTGAGCAATTCCTGTGAGATTTAAGAGTGCGATCCTGAAGCTACACGAACTAGATTGAAGAACCAGCTCCATAAAGAGTTTTATGTGTCTTTCTTTATTTCTAGTTCAAAGTTTAGTAGGCGTTTTGAGTTGTACCTTTCAGCTTTCTTATAAGCAAATTGTACTAGGTACTTGAGTTGTATCTTTCACGTTAAAATTAACTTGACGTAGTCGCAACAGCTTGTGACGTGTTGCTATAAGGGTTAGAGTTAATCCTTAGGTTTGCAAGAGTTTGTAAACTTTGTTGTTGGCTCAGAGTTGTAGTGAAGTGTTTGGAGAAAATCCTACTGGGTAGTAAGTCGTAGTTTTTTCACCTTTTGAGCCGGGTGTTTTCCACGTAAAATACTTGTGTTCTTTACTTTCTGTATTTATTATTCCGCAACAGTAGTAGTTGGAACACATAGAAGAACCAGGTCCTTCTATAATCTGTGCACGCGAAAATTAGACACCATACAAATCACCCCCTTGTGTGGTATTGAAGTATAAAACATCATGGGCAAAGGGGGGAAACAATCACACATGAGAAATCAACATCACTTGCAATTAGCTAACAGAAAGTAAAAAATATGTATATCACAATTACTACAGAGGATTCTTTTCCTCATAAGTGATAAGTAATACGGAAAGGCTTTCCTTGATCAAACTTTGAGATAAAATGTAAAAAATTAATTAATCTCCAGATGGCTTACCATCCAAAAGCTCATAGATTAAAACAAAATTATTACGAATGGCATCTTCATCAAAAGCACCGCCGAAATAAGATTTGAATAGTGCAACAGCCTACATGAGAATCAAAGAGAGTTGTCAAAAGGAGTAAAGACAACTAGAATACACTAGAATTCAATTCCAGTACCTACAAATTCTGGCACATTCATCAGTACCAGTTATAAAAAAGAAAGAATTGTAACAATGACAAGGATAACACACATATTTAGGATATTAAATCATAGTTATAACATTATGCTGCCCCTCTCCATTTCATATGAAATTACATGCATGCTTCTCCGGAGAGTTGAAAATGTATGATAGTTTTTTAAAATGGTGGTATTAGGGCCAGCTTGCACGCACCATCATTCAATGAATACCTGTTACTTCTCATCATTGTAGGTACCAGGTAACTCTCCCCACAAAGCCTTGGCTTAAGCAGATGAGAAGATATCAACTAGCGTGTTTTGTTCATGTTGGGATCTGAACCTAGTTTCCCATGGTTTTCACACACTTCATTAACTGTTAGGCCACACTCTTGGGTTGAAAATGATGTATATTTCAGGAAAGTTGGGACGATGGGCCTAATTCTATTTATCCAAAGGTTTGGAAACTAAGAAAGTGGGTTCTGGTGTTCTGCGATGCTTCAGTCTTCAGATATATAAAATAGAAAAATTTATAATGTGCAAATGGTTTCTTTTAATATAATTAGAGGCTATTATAAGCTCTTATTTACTGCTACAATAGAACGTTGAAAGAAAGGTAGTACAAGCCTACAGAAATAAAGCAAGTAGTCAAGGGTAAAAAACAGATAAAAAGGAAAAAAGTACACCAGATATTTATCCAACAAAATGCTGCTGTCAAATATAAACAACCTGATGTTCACATAGCAAAAATGTACCCCCTGCATTTACGCAAAATGTTTTTGAAAGCTTATATGAAAAGAAGTAAAACATCAATTCCAGAGATCAAATCTTCAAAAAGTATGCAAGTACATAATACCTTACAAACCATAATTATTTAGAGGGTGAGGTTACCTCAACAACAAACTTGAATGCACATGCGACATTTGCATTGCTGCTAACTACAATCACAATATAGACATTGCTGATTCTCATGTAGAAGAAAGAGCAGCCTCCAATCTGCCTGACAGGACATGTCCCAAGTTCTTTTGTCTGCATTATATGCATCCGGAAGGCATCTACCATATTACCCCTGCTTAAATCAAAGCTCACAGTTTAATGAGAAGGTCATGCTTATATTGCAATTGACTTCTTTATTTTTTACAGGATCATGATGGACTTCAGTACACACCTAATTAGAAAAAAAAAGATAATAAAGTATAGAAGCTAAAGACAAGATACTATGGTTTACAGCACAAACATAATTATCAGTAATTAAAATGGTAACTAGAAAGACGGAGCAAGTAAGAGTTATTTATCACTTCCAATTGCTACTTTGAGGCGATGAGTTCATATATATATATATATATATGACAAGATTCCTTGTGAATTAGTGTGAACATTTGGAAGCCTCTTTTTTAGAAAGAAATTGGTAGATGCATTTTTCATGTATTTATATTGCATGACCACACTCTATGTAATGTCATGCATAACATTATTGAGGACATTTTCCTTCTATAAATAGAAAGGGTTTTGTTCATTTGAGAAAATACTCTCATTTGCCTTCTCATCTTCTAAGGCATTTAAGTTTTCTTTCTCTCTTGTAGTATTTCACTTGTATTTTTTGAGTGAAATAAAGTTTGAATTTATTGTACCCGACGACTAGGGAGAAAATTAAATTTTGCCGAACCTCGTAAATTCTGGTGTTTTTTAATATTATGTCCCATTAACTATCTTTAGCTACCTTTAGATATAGTAGTAAGAAATGCAGTCCCTTCATCAGAATCGCACATGAAAATTGGCCAATCTCCCGAAGGGCAAGAAAGCAATTGGATGCATTTGCAAGGAAAGAAGATTTTCCTAACCAATATGTTCGCTACAAAGCAAGATTAGTGGCCAAAGGATACGCTCAAAAGGAAGGAAATAATTATAATAAGGTATTTTCTCCAGTCGTGAAACACTCCTCCATAAGAGTTCTGTTGGCTTTGGTAGCACGGTTGAATTTGGAACTAGTTCAATTAGATGTAAAAACTGCATTTTTACCTAGGACTTGGGAGAGAAAATTTATATGACTCAGCAAGAAGGATTCAAAATTGTTGGAAAGGAAAATATGGTGTGCAAGCTTGAATACTTGTACGGTTGAAACAATCTTCTAGACAATGGTACAAACAATTTGACAAGTTTATGTTGTGACAGAGGTACAAAAAAGAAGAAGCAAATATAATCATTGTGTGTATCTGCACAAGCTTGAAGATAGATCCTTCATATATCTTCTCTTATCCGTTGATAATATGTTGATAGCTTCCAAAAGTCAAGAGGAAATTGAGAAGTTGAATATTCATCTGAGAAAGGAGTTAGAGATTAAGGATTTGAGTGAGGCAAAGAAAACTCTTGGCATGGAGATAAAACGAGATAGACATTCAAAAAAACTTAATTACCAAAAAGAAAGTCATTCAAAGAAGTTATGTTTATCTCAGAAGAATATTTAAAGAGGGTAATAGATCGTTTTGGCATGGATGAGAACATGAAGTTGGTTAGCACTCCACTTGCTCCTCTCTTTAAGCTTAGAAAGAATGAAGCTGAACGAGAGTATATGTCAAGAGTATCATATGCTGCGAATGTTGTTGGTAGCTTGACGTATGCAATGATTTGCACAAGATTTGATATTTCACATGTTGTCGGAGTTGTAAGTAGGTATATGCTTGATCCAGGTTAGGAGCATTGGCAAGCTGTGAAATGGATTTTATGGTATATTCGTAATACTATAGATGTTGGATTGATTTTTGAGTAGGAAGATAGTCAGCACCTGGTTGGATTTTGTGACTCAGATTATGAGGGTGATTTGGACAAGCTTAGATCAACAACCGGTTATGTTTACGCTTTTGCAAATGCACAAATTAGTTGGAAGTCTACTTTGCAGTCAACGGTTCTTTGTTTACCACTGAGGCAGATTGCATGGAAATCACGGAGGCTGTGAAAGAGGCAATTTAGCTTCAAGGGTTGCTTAGAGAGCTTGGTATTGGATAAGAAAGCATCAAAATAATATTTTGTGATAATCAAAGTGCTATCCAACTAGCAAAGAACCAAGTTTATCAGGCAAGGACGAAGCTTCGGTATCACTTTATACGAGACATTATAGAAGAAGGGGAGTCATGGTGCAGAAAATTCGGACTACAGACAATCTTGTCGATATGCTAACGAAACTAGTAACTGCGATCAAATTTCAACATTGTTTGAACTTGACCGACATTGTTGAACTTTGAAGATTGAAGTTGAAGACACAATCAAAATTTGCCATTGAGAGAAAATTGAAAATGCGGAATCTTGCCAAGGTGGAGACTTGTTACCTTTAAAAAGATTACATGCAAACTAGTGTGAACATTTGGAAGCCTATTCTTTAGAAAGAAATTGGTAGATGCATTTTTCATGCATTTACATTGCATGATCACATTCTATGTGATGTCATGCATGACATTATTGAGGTCATTTACCTTTTATTGTCTTCTTACCTTCTAAGGCATTTGAATCTTCTTTCTCTTTTGTAGTATTTCACTAGTATTTTTGGAGTGAAATAAAGTTTGAGTTGATTGCGTCCGAGGACTAGGTAGAAAATTAAACTTTGCCGAACCTCGAAAATTTTCGGTGTTCTTTTTATTAGTCTCACTTACTATTCATTAGCTACCTCTAGATATAGTAGTTGTGATTTAACAAGATCTCTTAAGGTTGGCACTGTGATCCTTCCGGATCTGCACTGTAAGCAGTATTCCCGAGAAAAATGGATATGTTAATTCTCAGTTGGCTTGCAAAAGGTTATTTATAACCTTAGAGTCATCCTAAAGAACAACTTCTTAAAAAATAATTAGATTTAATTATTATATATAAGAGAAGACATGTATCTATAGATTTGATTTATAGATCTAACTTTTCTACATAATATTGAGTAAAGAACTTGAATATTATCCTTATGGAACTCAATGTTCTCTTGAACCAAGAACATGAAGTATTAAAGTTATTATTGTAATTTTCCACATAATTACTTGCAGATCTGACTATGGCTTTCTTCCACCCTTTATCTTCCCCTTCAAAAATTCCTTCCCTTCTCCGACTTCTTCCTCTTCCTCCTCATCATCCTCCACCAATCCTAAACTCAAAGAAGAAATTAGCTTTTTCTGATTGTGCAACAATCAATTGATGACCGGAAAATCCCTAACTTTACGATGGCCCTTAACCAGTGATTATCATATTTCAACAATTTAGCAAACCCTTCCACTTGAATTAGATCATGAGGAAATCAGACTTTTAAACCCTAAGTCTATAGAAAAATATATGCAAAAATACAATTATCTCTATTTTGGTTTAGTGCAGATTGAAGCTAGACCTCTATTCAGATAAGGTCTAGACACGTCTCTACTCCTCTGTATTTCTATACTTTAATAATTCCTCCTAAGAATGGTAGAAACCAACCCTCGCAGCAGTCCAATTTACTTTGATTGTTTTCCTAATTTTATCGTGTCTGTCAGTGATAGAAATATCTTAGATTCTTTAGCACTTAATGTCAAAACAGTGAACTCTAAAACCAAAACTGGATCTCAACCAGTAGCCATTATATTTATAGAATACAGTATAAAGCCATAAGTTTATCCTTTAATACTGGAGCCATGAAAACCCTCCATAAAGGTGAAATTGTTTTCTTCAAAACAGATCTACAAAGATCTCATCTATCAATACCAAAACTCATTTCTTAGAGCCCAGTTTCTCTACCACAAAACTGGTTGTTTCAAGATGCTATTCAGGCTGGGAAGCCAGAAAATACTACGGTCTCTCAGCTCCAACAATATTCTAGCAGATCTGTATCCATTCCTTCCAGAGATCCCTTAGTCAAATAGTCTTTGTCTCTTCCTCTTCTGCACAATCTTAAATTCAATTTGCTAGGCATTCAATATCTTCATTTCCTTCTAGGATCGAAACTGTTAAATTTGACTCTAGGATTCCGCAAGCCAAATATTCTGTAGAAACAGCCCCTCCAATAGAAGTTAATTATGAACAACCTCAATCTCTAGGTGTTGAATTAGGTGTTTTGGAAACAAATTTTCAAATTGATAAAGACAAACTCCAAACAAATTTTTTTTCACATGAAAATATTTTCAAAAGAACTTGGTTCTTCCAGAATTTTCAAGGAAACGAAAAAAAAAAGATCTCCAAAATATTTACTATGAGTCTTTAAAGTTCATTAAAGAACAAAGTAATTTGAAGCTTATGTTGAATATCACCAAGTAGATTTTCCTTTTTCTAAGTTAACGTTTCAAAAGTTTGGAAAACTTCCACTGGAGAGGAAGTCACCTCTTAACTTACTCAGGCACATGGATTTTCAACAAATTATGGAAATACTTCAATAGTAGCTAATCCTTTCAGATTAAAAATAGATAATGAAGCTACTACAAGCAAAGATATTAAAAATATTTTTGAATAAAATAATTATACAAATAAATATTTACAATCTCTCGGTGAATATTTGATGACAAAACTACCTTCAACGTCTATTTTATATATATATATATATAGATAGATATATTTACATTGTTCTAAATATAGTGATGTGTCATTCTTTGTGGGATGTGACATATTGTTCTAAATATATTGTTCACTATATTTAGAACAATGTAACTTTGAATTTCTCATTTAACTCTAATGAGATGATTCATAGCCACATAAATGTCTATGACATGTTTAGGACCGTAACTTTCAAAAGTCTTTTTTCCTTCTCAAAACTCCATGCCCAATCAAACACTATCACATAAATTAGTACAACTGGAGTAACATTATAGAGAGTTCCAAACACTTGCACATGTAAAAATATATATTAACACAAAATCTCAATGCATTGCTACAACGTAGTGGTGGTGTAATGGTATTTTTTTGCTAAGATCCAACATCGATCTCTATGTTCAGACATCAATTTTTACAATACAACACAGAAATCAGCAACTGCTTCTCCAAGTTCAGAAAATAGTAAATGATGTCAGAATTCTATATAGAATTATCCAATACACTGATTCGTGAGAAAGTGGGGGAACATACCCGACATCGTCACGGTAAAGGCGGTTGATAAGGACATCGCCGCGGAGATTAAGGAAGTATACAGCTGAAGCTGCCACAGGCATGGCTGCTACACCAAAAGGGATCTAGAAGCTTCGACCAACTCAGATCTAATTCTTCAATTGAAAGGGAACAAAAATGTAGGAAGAACAATTAGATATTACTATTGAAATGCTTAGGTAGAAGAGAAATGTCGCCAGTTGGACCAGCTTAAATCGCCGTCTTCGGTATTTTCTAATTTCAACGAAATGAAGACGACGGCACGTGCTTTTCGTCGGACCTGGTTTAAAATTAATTTATTAAAAGAGTTAAAAGGTAAAAGGTTGTCAAATTTATCAATATCACTATTCGAAATTGAGCAATTCATTTTAGGTGGAGCTCCGGAAATGACAAGGGCAAACATAAACAATTTGCTAATGTATAATAGTATAAAAATTAAAAAAGAACCAGTATAGTGAGTTGTAAATTTGAGCAATTTCAAATAGTATAAGAATAACTTTGACCTTTTCCCTTTAAGAAATTCCACTACTTAATAAGTTAATATTAGTTCTGTTTAATTTTATTTACTATACTATGTATCTTATAATAGAAAAAGAAATTCCCAACTAGTAGTATTTTTAACAACTTTTTAGAATTTTCACCATAAAAAGCTCACAATTTATTAACATCCTTAATTAAAAGAATATTTAATTAGATTATTCTTCATCGCTTTTACACGTTCCCAATAATGAAATTGCAAGTGTAGTTTTATTCTAAAAAAAGCAGTAGCTATAATTACATTTTTCTTTGTGAGTCAAAATCACTAATATTTTGAACGGTAATGGAGTAGTATTTATGTTCTTTTAAACATACATTAGTACGTTACTTTATACTTTAGATGCCATGGTGTTATTGACTAGGGCCGTTCATGATTCAGTTTGGATTGATTTTTTTCTTACAAAAATCAAACTAATTAAGTCGATTTTTTAAATAGTAAAATTAAACCAAACCAATTAACTCATTTTTTTTTGGGTTCGGTTTATGTCATTTTAGTTGATTTTTCGGTTATTTCGATTTTTTTGTCGGGTTGTTTCCCCCTTAAATAGAGATATTTGCCAAGCACGTGTTCTGCCGAGCATATTCCAACGCAACACCAAACCAGTTTTTTAAAGAAAATTTATCATTTAACAAGATTGTATACGGATAAAACGGGATTGTCTTTCGTATAACTATTCGAGATTGGAACATGATAGGTTGAGGTTCAATCTCGTGTTATATCGAGCTATGGTGCGAAGTTAGATCGATGGGCTCGTAACCCAGAGACCGATCAAGGTCGAGATCGGCCAAGATCGAGACCAAGCAAGATAGAGATCGAGCGAGACCGATGAAAGTTTACCTAGTCAACTAACGGGAAGTCAAAATATCCGTAATCGAGCAAGGATCACACCGAAAATCCCGACACGAATCAAGATGAGGCCGATTAATTAGCCAATCATGAGATTTCTTTATGTATTTAGAGTTGTATCAAGAGTAGGACTCCCTTACTATTAAAGGGGGTCTAATCATTTGTAAAACACATTACATTTATGTAATACATAGCAATATACTACCTTCTCTTAAGCTTTCAATATTCTGTTACTTTGTTCATATTTCAGTAGAATCTTTAGTTGATTCGAGGGTGACCTAGCTCGAGGGACAAAGCTATACATTTCATTTGGTTTGCATTTATTTCTCTTTTTTGTCAATTTCAATATCAATTCACATATTTTCTCAGTTTTTGCCAAGTAAAATCGCGTGTCCTTAAAACCACGTATAAATTTAATTGTTATCCATTTTTCGGGTAAACAATTTGGCGCCCACCGTGGGACTAAGGATAATAGTGATTGTCTGGTACTAACCTTCGTAACACACATTATTTTACACTTGTTCTTGTAAGTATGTTTGATTCCAGGATCAACATGCCAAACTCTCAAGCAGCACACGTACACATGGACAATGGCCTCGATCACCATGACGAAAATGACAACATAGTCGCCTTAGGGAATGAAGTACTTCCAGTTGACATCGAAAGAGTTCTGGCCGCAGACCCAATCGATGTCAGCTCCCATATTGCCATTAATACAAATTTGGATGTTGATCCCGAAAGTAGCGTCCGCAGATATGTTCGATAACCCAGTTAGAGCACACAAGGCGGTGAAGAAGGCGAAATCAACCTTTGGGTGATATTCTAAATGTTACAGGCTCAAGAAGCTGCAATAGCACAACTCCAAAACCAGAACAATGCACCAAGTAGGATCTAGCCCGAGCCGTCCCAAGAAGTTGTTCACAGGGCCGAATCGATGTCAAGGAGATCGAACGGAAATGAATCAGGGAACGACCCCGCAATCATGAATATGCTCGAGGAACTAACAAGCGAGTTGAATCGGGGGAAAAGAATATTAAAGCAAATGACAAGAAGGTGAAATAATTCCAGGGTTGATCGAATCTCGGGCACCACCGATTTTGAAGGGCTTGGATTCAAAAAAGTTCGTGCAAAAGCCCTTCCCCCGAGTGCGGATCCTAAATCGATTCCCAATAAGTTCTGCATGCCAGAAATTCCCGAGTATAATGGAACAACCGACACCAACGAGCATGTCACTTCTTACACATGTGCGATTAAGGGGAATGATCTGAAGGACGTCGAGATCAAGTCCGTTTTATTGAAGAAATTCGGGGAGACCCTGTCAAAGGGAGTGATGATATGGTACCATAATTTTCCACCTAACTCTATTGATTCTTTTCCTATGCTTGCAGATTCTTTCGTTAAAGCACATGTCGGAGCCATAAAGGTTGAGACTAGGAAATCAGACCTCTTCAAGGTAAAGCAGAAAGATAACGAGATGCTCAGAGAGTTCTTTCTCGGTTACAAATGGATCTAGCATCGGTCACTGATGATTGGGTCGTTCAAGTCTTCACTCAAGGACTAAATGTACGAAGCTCAGTGGCTTCACAACAGTTGAAGCAGAACTTGATTGAATACCCATATGTTACTTGGGTCGATATGCATAATCGATACCAATCGAAGATTAGAGTCGAAGACGACCATCCGGGGACTTCGTCCGGATCCGTTTATCCTATCAAGCCCGTCGCCAGAGTCAAAAGAGACATCGACCGAAAACCACAATCAAACAAGGATCGTTACCAGCCATATAATGGAGATCATAGAGGCAAGAGACTGGTCGGTACCCTATTTGAGGTGAAAGGAAAAATGATTGAGGCCAGATATCTCGAGGGCTCATGAGCAAGAATGGTTTCAACAGGAATGCCGGGCCCAAAGAAGCACCACGATTGTCAGAATATAACTTCAATGTTGATGCATCGACCATCGGATGCATCAAACATACTAGATGGCCTTGGCCTCTGCAGATCGGTCCAGCCCAGAAAAATCCTAACCAAATGTGCAAGTATCACGGCACCCATGGCCATAGAATAGAAGATTGCAGACATCTGAGGTATGAAGTATCCTAGTTTTTCAACGATGGACACTTTCGGGAATTCTTAAGCGATCGAGCCAAGAATCACTTCAGAAATAGAGATTCCAACAGACAGAACGAGCAAGAAGAGCCATAACACGTCATTCACATGATTGTTGGAGGGGTCGATATTCCCCAAGGACCAATATTAAAATGCACCAAGGTGTCGATCACAAGGGAGAAGCGAACTCGGGATTACGTACCTGACGGAACATTGCCTTTCAAAGACGAGGACGCATAAGGGATCATGCAATCCCATAACGACGCACTGGTAATATATGTACTTATGAATAAGACTCAAGTTAAATATGTTTTAATTGATCCAGGTAGCTCGGCCAACATCATTCAATCAAGGGTCGTAGAACAACTTGGCCTACAGGATCAGGTTGTGCCCGCAGCCTAAGTACTAAAAGGCTTCAACATGGCATGCGAAACCACCAAAGGCGAGATAACTTTGCCAGTGAATGTGGCTGGGACCATCCAAGAGACGAAGTTCCATGTGATCGAGGGAAATATGAGGTATAACGCCCTATTCGAGAGTCCATGGATCCACAACATGAGGGCAGTGCCCTCGACGGGGAGTAACCTGCCGCCAAGGAAATGTTTGTCGTCGACGAAGTGATATCGATATCGGTACTCTCATCAACGAAAGGGTAAAATTCCAAGGGAAATCAAGAGGCCAAATATCAACCATATATCTCGAATGGTTAGCAAACGCAGTAGTAGTCCCTAAGAAAGGAAACGAACGTAGAATGTGTGTAGATTACAAGGATCTAAATAAAGCATGCCCCAAGATTTCTTTTCTTTTGCCTAATATCGATTGCATGATCGATGCCACGACTGATCATAAGATCCTCAGTTTTCTCGATGCATATTCCGGTTAACAAAATATAGATGAACATGGATGATCAGGAAAAGACCTTGTTCATCACTAAGTATGGTACTTACTGCTATAATGTAATGCCATTTGGGTTGAAAAATGCTGGTGCCTCTTATCAACGCCTAGTAAACCGGATGTTCGAAGAACAAATAGGGATATCTATGGAAGTTTATATTGATGACATGCTAGTTAAGTCCTTGCGAATAGAGGACCATTTGAATCATTTCCAGGAAACTTTTAGTATACTGAAGAAATACAATATGAATCTGAACCCAGAAAATGCGCATTCAGGGTCGGGTTAGGAAAATTTCTCAGTTTTATGGTATCCAACCGAGGAATAGAAATCAACCCCAAAATATCAAAGATATCAAGGACGTCACAGTAGTAGACAACGTAAAGGCAGTGCAAAGATTAACCGAGCGCATAGCCGCCCTAGGTGATTCATCTCGAGGTCCTCCGATCAGAATCATTGATTCTTCTCATTATTGAAGAAGAAGAATAAATTCACGTGGACTCCGGAACCAGCATGCCTTGTAGGATCTTAAACGGTACTTATCGAGCCTTCAGATGCTTCGCACGCCGAGGGTAGACGAGTAGCTTTACTCGTATTTGGCAGTGTCGGAGATAGCGGTAAATGGAGTCCTGGTTTGAGAAGAACGAGGTACGCAATTCCCTATCTATTATGTTAGTCGGACCTTGGGTGAAGCCGAAACTAGGTATCCCCACCTAGAAAAATTAGCGCTCGCTTTGATAAGAGCCTCTAGGAAACTAAAACCATACTTTTAATATCACATCATATGTGTTGTAACAACTTATCCACTTCGAAATATTTTGCATAAGCCTGAGATTTCGGGACGGTTGGCCATATGGGCCGTAAAAATTAGCGGGTATGATATTAAATATCAACCCCGAACAACCATTAAGTCTCAAATCTTGGCAGACTTCGTGGATGACTTCACGTCGGCCCTAGTACCCGAGGTTGAAAGAGAATTATTAGTAAACTCAGGTACGACCTCGGGAATCTGGACCCTCTTTACGGACGTTGCTTCGAACGCAAAGGGGTCCGGACTCGACATCATGTTAAAACCACCCACAGGTAACGTGGTTAGGCAATCTATTAGAACTATAAAATTGACTAACAACGAGGTCGAATATGAGGCCATGATTACAGGTCTCGAACTAGCCAAAGGCTTGGGAGTGGAGGTGATCGAAGCCAAATGCGACTCCTTCCTCGTGGCGAATGAGGTTAACGGAACCTTTGAAGTTCGAGAAGAACAAATGCAAAGATACCTGGATAATCTACAAGTAACTTTACACCGATTCAAGGAATGGACTTTGCAACATGTGCCTCAGGATCAGAATAGTGAGGTCGATGCCCTTGCAAACTTGGGGTCATCGGTCAAAGATAACGAACTCAATTCGGGGGTTGTCATGCAACTTATGAGGTCAGTGGTCAAAGAAGGCCACGCCGAGATAAACTCAACAAGTTTGACTTGGGATTGGAGAAACTAATGCATAGAGTATCTGAAGAACGGGAAGCTTCCCTTAGATCCAAAAGAATCGAGAGCCTTGCGCACAAAGGTAACACGATTCACCTTGTCCGAAAACGGAACCTTGTTCAGAAGGATGTTCAATGGTCCACTAGAAATATGTCTGGGAATGGGAGATACTGAATATGTTCTGAGGGAAGTTCACGAGGGCACTTGTGGAAATCATTCTGGTGCTGAATCCTTGATCCACAAAGTAATTAGAGCCGGATACTACTGGATCGACATGGAAAAAGTTTTGAAAGAGTTTGTTCGAAAATGTGACAAGTGCGAGAGACATGCACCGATGATTCACAAACCTGGGAAACTACTCTATTCGGTCTTGTCCTCGTGGCCATTCATGAAGTGGGGAATGGACATTGTTGGCCCTCTTCCATGGGCACCAGGTAAATCTCAATTTATTTTATTTATGACTGATTATTTTCTAAGTGGGTTGAAGCACAGTCTTTCGAGAAAGTTAGGGAGAAAGAAGTCATCGACTTCATTTGGGATCACATCATATGCCGATTCGGGATGCCCTCTGAGATTGTATGTGACAATGAAAAACAGTTCATCGGCAACAAAGTGACCGAATATCTCGAGGATCACAAGATCAAAGAATCCTATCAACACATTATCATCCCAGCAGGAACGGGCAAGCCAAATCAACCAACAAAACCATCATCCAAAATCTTAAGAAGAGACTAACCGACGCTAAAGGAAAGTGGAAGGAAATTCTACCCGAAGTTCTTTGGGCATACCGCACAACATCGAAGTCCAGTACCGGGGCTACCCCATTCTCATTAGTTTATAGTGCCGAAGCTCTAATATCAGTTGAGGTCGGAGAGCCGAATATCATATTTAGATATGTAACAAAGGAGTCAAATGACAAGAACATGAATACGAGCTTAGAATTATTGGATGAAAGGCGTGAATCCGCTTTCGTCTGATTGGCCACCCAAAAACAACGGATCGAGAGATGCTAAAATCAAAGAGCCAATCTTCGGTATTTCAACGTCGGGGACTTAGTGCTAAGGAAAGTCACCCTCAACACCCGAAATCCGAATAAAGGAAAATTGGGTCCGAAATGGGAAGGACCGCACTAGATTCTTGAGGTCATCGAAAAAGGGTCCTACAAGCTCAGAACAATGAGTAGAGACCAAATGCCAAGCAATTGGAACGTATCTCACCTAAAACGACGTTACTGCTACGGTACAACCACTTTTTATTTCCTTTTTATTTCGGACTAACACTTGCAGGTGGTCAATAAGAATCGATGATGGATTTTTCGACGAATGGAACGAAGTCTTTAGGTCTGAAAGCACGTGTTGCACTCTTTTTCCCTTAGATCGGTTTTGTCCCAAATGGGTTTTTCGGCGAGGTTTTCAATGAGGCAACACTGAATCGTACTAACTTAGAATCAAGCTCGATTACGAATCGGCATCGAGGATCAATTCAACAATATCCGAGGTTCCTTTGTAATCAACCTCGAATACTGGATGGGGGCTACCCTCGAATTTGTGTTATTTTCAAATATCAACTCTAGCGAGGAAATTACTTCATAAAAGGAGGGTCTCGATAGATAGGATTTATTGTAAAGGCCAAACGGTTAGAATAAATCGTGCCCACATAGATTGTTTGAGCCCTGGCATAAACATGCATGTATGACTATTTTGATCAAGAATAAAGAGAAGTATTTTCCTCACAACATCTTATGTTTTAAAAAAATTTCCTCTTTACATCTCTTAAAGAGCTTCGTAGTTCCGAAAATAACGAGCACAAGGGCAATACTTAACCGAAATACGAACGACCACTCACTCGGGGACTGCCTTCCAACTCAAATAGCCCAAATCATCGGGCCTCGGGGTCAAAAGACCTAATATGCAACTCTCCGATTTTAAAGGCCATGACCACCCCACTCGGGGACTATTATCTCGGGAAAGCTCGGACAAAATGGGAAACAAGCCCAATGGGTGGATCCCGAACTAAAATGCTACGGCCAGTTTAACACTGCTCGGAGATGTACGAAATCCGTAACAAAAATGGGCCTTCGAAAAAGAAAAATTCTTTCACAACTGGTTCTAAAAGGCTACCCTCGGTAAAATCTCAAACTTAAGACATTTTTGGGAAAAAACACTTCGATATCGAGACCCAAAAACGCCTTAACCTGGAAAGGCAATAAAGGCAAGGGTTGTTCGAATCCTCGAACACAACCTTATTGTCTCATGCTAAGGCATTTCAACCTTTGTGATTACAAATAACAAAGCAAAGGAAAAATTTAAGAGCCGAAAGGGAAAAGAAAGCCTTATATTTATATAGAATGATTTTTTACAAAGGTCAAATCGGCCTAGTCCAAAAAAATTTACAACGGCCAAAGCGACCTCAAAAAAAGTACAAAAGGAAGAACAAATAAAATACAAAGTCCTAAGGGGATTGGTCTTCATCGGAGGTTGCCTCTCTATCCTCGGGATCTTCCCCATCTTCAGACTCACTTAAGTTATCGGAGTCTTCCTCAAGGAAGGCTTGCTTCTAGGACCGGGATTCTTCCGCTTTAGCATTTTCGATCTCAATCGTAATTGTCGCGCCCCCTTTTTCTCGCGCGAAATAGAGGTTTAGACATTCTTGAGACAACTCCCTTCCTTTTGGGATGGGACATGGGATTTGAAGAGTCGCCACCTAACGGATTAAGGTGCGTTAGGGCACCTAGAGTAATTAACTCATGAAACTAGTTTGCATCACCAGAGATCGGGTAAGGGCTCAAAAATACCTTGAGAGGAAGGTGTTAGGAACCCCTCGAGGTCCACAACGGTGGGTCCCGACCAAACTTAATTAAGCGAATTAGTATTTAAAGGAAAATAAAGCAATTTAGACAATTATTATTTTAAAACAGGAATTAAATGGGTCCTAAGTTTTTTAGCCTATAGGATCATTTCCATACAATACTTGGTAACTTTCCCCAGGTGGGGTGATACACATAGTATTAGCGCACAGGTCATCATCTCCTTTACTACCAAATTACTATCTTTCAGTTATTACTTAAGCGTTCTAGTAGCTTCTAACTCGTGCCTTATGCGTGCACTACCCATCCCTTACCTATGTTCCTGGAGGTGTTTAGGACCTCTATTTAAGGTGGTTCTAGACTGACCTAGGTTGCTTAAAATGAGAAAAATCTAGGCGACAAATATAGGCAGGATTTCTACCCGAGCTTGAACAAAGATATACAGAACCCCCCCCCCCCAGCTTTTACTAATAACCCCAGATCCTTTATTACAGAGATTATTACATTATTACAACCCAATATGAATGAATTACATAGTAAAAATCATTACACTATAGGGAGCCTTAGCATGCCCAATATTAACCTGGAAACCAGGTCTTCAAGCAAAGCAAGTCTGTAGTATACAGGTGGTCCATCCATGATACACAAAATTGGGCTTCTGGTGTGTCAAAGTTCCCAAGGGCCTCAGGGACCCTGGGCAATGCTCACACCAGAACCTTACTCAGAACAACAGTTTGTAAAAGATTGGAAGACCAGCCCCAATGTGTCAGAGTTCGAAGGAGTCTCAAGGACCCTAGGTAGTGCTCACATTGGGGGTGGTAGGAACCTAGATAACTATCAATTTTAGAAAACAGTGTTTTTTTCCAAGAGCAAATAGAAACAGAACTCTACCTAGACAAGCAGAATCCAAACAGATTGACACTGATTCGAACATAACTACTATACCAGTAATTAAAGCAATCACAAAAAGAGCAAGGGCACTTGAAAAAAAAACTGATTGTCCACACATGCTTGCAATATCTAAACATGTTCAGGGTAGGGAACATATAACTGAATCAAACAAAGTTTCACATTACTGAAGATTAATTAGTTCATTAATTACCACTAGGTGGGCCATATAGACATGTATTAAATAGAAACATGCTGAAGTTTGAAGTATCTAAGCAAACAAACACATAGAATAGGAACTAAAGCATACTAGTCTAGAAAGAGGTAAACAGAAACCATGGATCAGACATAAACATGCTAAGGTAAGCACACATAACAGAGTAGGTTAACAGGAATTGAGGCATGCTAGTTGAGAGATAAATAAACAGGAACTATATGGTAAACAGAAGCATATCGAGGTTTAAAATAAACTAATCATATAATTCTCATGGAACAGAACAAGATAATAAGAACTAAGTCATAGTAGTTGAGAAAGAGATGGTCAGGAATCAGGTATCCAAATAGAAGTATGTTGAGGCCTATAATAAACTGACTACATATCATATAGAATAGAACAAAATAACAGGAATTAAGGCATACCAGTTAGGGAGAGAGTAAACAGGAAGGAGATGGCAATTTGAATCCAAGAGTCTAGCCTTGGCTTTCAACCGGCTAGACAATGCAGCAAATTAGAGTGATAGAAAGAACTCAAGTGTGTGTAAGTGTAGGTTTGTAAGAGCAAGCTTGTGTCTCAACGTGTTTGAAAATCAGAACAATGAAAGGTTTATATAGAATACAGTAGAGTAAACCAAATAAGGCAGGCAAATCAACGACACACAAATAAGGTATGCAAAAATAAATTAATCAATCAATACAAATCAATTAATAGGAAAGAATCACAGAAGTATCACTTAGATTAAGGAGAATTAATTAGCATCCAAGGTTGAGGTTTAATAAGGTAAGCAATAAGTCAAGAGATCAGTTATAGGTCGGTCATAACAATTAAAGCCCAGAAATCATGCCAGTAATATAATTAAGGAAAGTAGTACCAATTACAAATCACATATAAGAAAAGAATAGGTAAAAATCTTTCAGAGAGATATAAGTTTTAAAAAGAAGTACAATTTCAAACCCTAATTAAGCAAGTAAATCAGTTTAATTGACACCCAAAGTAAACGTGCAAACATTATAGCAAGCAGTAGAATAATTAGAATCATTAGGACATAAAGACATAGAGATGAAAATCAGTCGAAAAATTAAAGGAAGAAAACCAGAGTTAAACACTTAAATGTTTTAAAACATTTTTGCATAAACTTCTTAAAAAAAATTGAAACCCTAGATTTTAGGGAAAAACGGAAATCGGTTAACAATGATAGGAAAAAACAACAGAATCTTAAAGGAAAAGTAACAAACAAACTTAAACCGCTTCAGATCTGAAGAGATCTGAACGGATTTAGCTAGAAATAGTTAGAATATGTAAAAAAAATGAACAAAGGTGAGAAAAATCTGGTTTAAACCAGAGATTTTAAGCCATAAACACGAAGGTATTAGTACTCACGGACATAGGAATGAACACAGACGGATTCATCAAGATCATGATGGATTTGAACCAAATCTGGTTCGAATCTCTTTGAGATTCCATCAAGCAATACGAAAATCATAACAGCAGTAGAGATAGGAGGCCGGGTAAGGCCTGAAATTGAAGAGAAAACCCATGAATTGAAGGGGTTTCAGTGACGGCGGGCTAGGGTTAGGAGGAGGACGCGAGAGAAGAGAGGAGGAAGGGGTTTCAAGGGCGGCCGTTTTGGAAGAATGGGTAGGGTTTTGGGGTCGTTTGGTTAATTAAAAATGGAAAGAATATCCTGGACCATTGATCTCATGAGATCAACGGCCATGATTAATTCTAGGCTGGGGCGGGTATGGATCAGGGTTATGGGTTATGGTTTAATGGGTTAATTCAATTGGCCTGGGGTGGAAATTGGGCTAAGGTCCGAAAATCAAATTAAAAGAGGCTATATCTTAAATACCCAATTAGTTTGATAAAATAATTTATAAAAATAGTTAATAAATGATGAAAAAGATATTTATGTATGAAAATGATTTAAAATAATTACTTAATATTATCAAATATATATATATATATATATATATATATATATATAAAAGTCATTTTCGTGTAAGAATAAAGTAAATATGCACATATGGGCTATTATTGCAAAGTTATTGCAATTATAACTTGAAGATGTAAATATGATTATGCATAAAATAATTAAAACTTAATATAGATATAAAATGATAGAATTAAGCAATAAAATTATTTTAAAATCATTTGTGATGCAATGAGTAATTATTTAGATAATAAAATGATGGAATAAATTAAATAAAAATCTTTTAAGATTACAGAAAATTATGAAAAAATATTAATTGATGCTCATGCATTATTTTGAAAATATATATGCATTTTGAAAATAATATAGGAAAAAACTAGGTATCAACAGCAATATCGAAGCCCTGGGCATGAGATTCCTCGAGGGCTTCCCTCCGAGCTTGCCATTTTTCATGGTCTACCATGCTCTTGGCCTTGGCCTGGATGGCCTTGACGTCGACCTTAAATTGGGCCATTTTATCATCAGCTTTGATGTCGGCCACGTCGCCTCAGATCTGGCCACTTCGAATTCATTGGCCAAGCTTGCCTTATCAGAAACAGCCAAATCCAATTGAGACTAAAGCTCCTTGATCTTCTCAGCTTGCACAGAGGCCATCTTTTTTGCAGCTTGGAGCTGAGTGTCGGCTCACTCCAATTGTTCTTGGATGGTCTCTTTTTTCGAGGCTAAAATATCAATGTTCTTCTTGAATTCTTCAGCCTCGACCTGTATCTTGTCCACCTGCTTTTGGAGCCGTCCGATCTGCTCGAGCCTTTGCTGGACCAGCAAAATCAGATCGTTAATGGATATCTCCAACTCATCTTCACTATCATGAAGTACTCGGAATACCTACTTAGCCATACTGGTGTGCTCACCCCGAGCCGCAACGAAATCAGCCGAAAGATTCTCACTAAGAAACATGTAGGTATCACTTTTCTCAGTGAGGTCCCGAACCTCAGCCTCGCACTCCTCCCTCATGATGCAACACCGAAGCCCGCAAGTAAGGAAGGTGATGTTAGAGTAATCTACAATTCTAAGTTTAAAACAAATAAGGAAAAGACTCTCGAAGTTACCCGATTCAGAGCATGTTGAGCCTCATTGAACAAGCAAGCGACCCCCACAACATTCAACGGGGGGAGAGAAGACCCGAGCATCCTCTGGGACAGTAAGCACTATGTTCTGCCTGCAGCCTTGATTAGCAAACGGGACCGAGAATCAGTCCACCAGTCTCGGGCTCGATGAAAATCCAGTAGCACCCGATGACGTTACCTTCTTCGGCATCGATAAATCGACGAACCTGGTTGTTGCGCCCCCCTTTGTCCTCTCCTTTCTGATTAGTTAAGGTTTTTGAAATTATTGGGACAACTCATTTCCTTTTGGGAAAAGGGATGTAAGGAATTTGAAGAGTCGCCACCTAACGAATTAAGGTGCGTTAGGGAACCTATTACGGGTCATTTATAACACTAATTGTATAACCAGAGATTGGGTAAGGGCTTGAAGTTACTTCAAGGGGAAGGTGTTAGGTACCCCTCGAAGTCCACAACCGTGGGTCCCGACCAAACTTACTTTGTGAATTAATCAAGTGCAAATAAGTAGTCTAAGCACACATATGTAAATGAATAATGGTTTTAACAGATTAACAGTCTAAGCACACATATGTAAATGGGTGAAAGGGGTCCTAAGTTGTTTATCCTATAGGATCATATCCATGTAATGCCCGGTAATCACTCTTCAATGAGGAGCTACTAGTTGCATTAGCACACACGTCATCATATCCTTTTCTACCGATTACCCCACCCCTTAGTGGTTATTAAGCGAATTTTATTTAGCAAGCTCTAAGCGTGCTGTTACCCATCCCTTCCTTGTGGTCCCGGAAGAGTTTTAGGACCTCTAAATCTCGGCAGTTCTAGACAACCCCTAAGGTATTTAAAAGGGAAAAATCTAGGCAACAAGCAAGTAGGGCCAGTAAATAAGTGAAAGAGACAGTTAAAAGGCTCATGTTTATCTCCACATGTATATAGCAAATAAGCAACACGTCTCAAACACAGATTCATGCAGTTTTTAGAAAAATCTTAGGACAGGATGTCTAGGTGAACATTAACACATAGAATAGCAACACTGTTTCACAAACTCAATGGCAGGGTCTTAATCAGTCTGCCTATTGATTTTAAGTCCTGTAAAACTTAGAAGTAAACAATCAAAAATACATTTCCCAATTTTATATAGAGATTAATTACCTAAGGCTTTCCTAGGCGTAGGACTGTACGTAGTAACAATTACAAGATATTTTAAACAGTTTTGAATTTATTTAACCTACAAACATGCTATTCTAGGTGACACGGATTTTAAAATGAAAGATTGGTACCAGTTATACTCAGAAAAACATACACCTATATGCGAGACTGTTTTGATGCCTCTTCAGGATTAGTGACTTATTTTAATTAAACTAGGCGTATTCAAACGAATGCAAACAGAATTCCTAGAACATGGTATCTAAATGCACACAGGAGTGACAGATTTTTTGTTAAAGTTATTCATTAACCTAATAACAGGATTTCTAAGTGAGAATACTTATGAAACATTAAAGCGTGGATTGGCAATATGTGATATGCCGAAGCAGTAAATGTAAGGCCATAAGAACAGGATATCAAATGTAGGTTTGATATGATTTGCAAGTAAATGAGCATATCAGCCCTAGGACATGGATTCTAATGCGAACTCACAGAATATAAACCTATAACATGCTTTCTACCCAGTATCATTAACAAGATCATACATCTACCCTCCCCATTTCACTAATCACCCCAATATATGTTTACAAATAATTATTACAGACCAATGGCAGAATGAATTACATAAATGAAAAGTCAAACTAACTATAGGGAGCCTGCAGTAGGCCCAAAGTACACCTGATAATGCCAGACCTTTGATAGTCTCAAATGCCAAGGATTTCATAGCCAATTTCATGTCCAGGTGTGTTAGAGTTCCCTAAGGACCTCAAGGATCCCGGGAAGTGCTCACACCTAGACAGGGATTGAGTAAGTGCAGTGTGGAAGGGCCAACCCCAGTATGTGCCAGGAGTAAAGCGAGAGTGCTTGACATAGTTTTGAAAAGGTTTTGACAAGAAAATAGTACTGAAATGATTCAATAAACAAAGAAGTTTTCTGAAAATAAGGATTTATTTAATATTAAAACAACTAGAGAACAGTATGAAAATACTTTTGAAAATCAACAAAACAGCCTAGTTGGTTGCAGAACAAACATGATCCAGCATCACTCAAACAACAGTCTTTCACATAGGGGTTATGGGAATTGGGGACACATAAAACACATCAGTGTGTATAGTGAAGCATATACAACAGGGTGCACACAAGCTTTCCAGGAACTTTATCGGATTAACAAGTTGATAGCAAATAGGTTGTAGAGGAATAACACAGCCATGTAGAAAGACATATTAACACTGGACAAGTTAGAACACATAGCCAGAGTTACTTTGTAATGTTAGACAACTTAGCAAAGTAGATCAAGCAAGAACATAAATGAACAGACTATGCAAGCATCACAAGTGTTCCTAGTGTAGACATGATGATCACATACTGAACAAAACATGATTTAGACATCATAGATAAAGTAGTAGACATGCAATTATAGTTTAGACATGCTAATCACATATTGAACAAGACAGTGTTAGGAATGCTAAGCAAGATAGTAAACAGGAACAAGGATAGAAATCATAACTGATGAATTAAAGCAGTGATGAAACACATAGGGTTTAGATTTTGAAAATTAATCAGGGACATACCAGTTAGGAAAATAAAACACAAAATGAAAAGAAAATATTGTGCAATGGCTAGCCTTGGCTTACAACAGGTTAGACCAGTGAGTATCGCAAGTAGCAGAGAAGAACAAAGAGCTTTTAAAGTGTAAGTGTATTGGTGAATTAATGCTCGTGTCTTAGAAGTGAGAATAGAGGATAGTATATATAGCGGTTTGGGAGTAGGGCAAAATAAGGTAAAAGAAATCAATACTCAGCAATTAAGGAAATCACATAACCAATTACACACAAAATCAACATAGTCTTCCCTTAATTAAGGGTAACTACTCAACGGTAAAGGACATGAGTCATTTAAGGAAAGAAATCAAATCAGACTTAAGTAAAGAGGTAAATAAACAGGAGTCTAATTAAGGAAGAAATCGTGAAGAATCAGTAATATTACAGGCAATTAAATAGGATAAGAAAAATAATTAAAGTCGTAAATGAGGGAAATAATCAAGAATCAGTCAGTCAAATTCAAAGTGACACTGATTTTCTGGAGGAATACTAATTTACACAAATAAAAGATATACTAGGCAAAATTCCATAAACATAGAGCAATTAGACGGAAAATACTTGAGAAACCCTAATAGGGATGAACTAGGGCAAAAAATCAAAACAGTGAATTTGACTAAGGGAAGCATGTGAGTCAAACACAGAACGAAACATTGCACAAGTAACACGAAGAACTCAGAATCGAATCACAGTATGAGAAAATTAGGGCTTTAGCATAAATCAACTAGAGTCCAAACAATCTTAGCATGAATCAATCAATAACACTTAGGAACAAACGATTGAACATTCAAAAGTCAGAAAACTTTGAGAAGATGAGTTTCAGTAAACCCTAGTTTTAGGGAAAACGGAAAATCAATTGAAAAAACAAAAACTTTCAAGAAAGCATGTGAAGTACGTTCAATCCGTCTCAGATCTGTACAGATCTGAGAAGATCAAAGATAAAATTAGGGTTTTAGAAGTAAAACAGAGATGAGAACATAGACTTAGGAATCCATGGATTTAAGACGAAAATAAGAAGGATCTTACTAATGGTCGAGCCAAATGGCCTGAAACAGGCGAGAAAACCCAAAGGTGTAAACAGACCTGCTCGGGTCCCTTGAAATCCCCTCAAGGATCTAGGAAACGGATAGACCATAGCAAATAGGAGACTGGTAGAGGCTTGAGGTGGTGAAGAACCACCATAGGAAGGCAGTAGGTTAGTGACGGCGGGGGGAGAATTAGGGTTTCTGCTAGAGAGCATTTGAGAGAAGAAGAGAAGAGTGACGGCGGGGAAAGGGGGAAAATGGTTAGGGTTTGGGATGGTGTAGGTGGGTTTAATTATGGTAGGAAATATCCTGACCGTTGATCAAAAGTGATCAATGGCCAGGATTGTCCAAGGGGTTTGGGTCGGGCAGGTAGGTATTGGGCCGGTAGATTTTAGGCTTTGAAATAAAAGAGGTTGTTTGTTAAATACCCCAAATAAATTAGTTAAAATAATTTGTAAATTAATTACTAATTATAAAAAATGAATTCCATGCATAGAAATGTTTTAAAATGGTTATTTAGTATTTAAAAATATAAAAGACTAATTTCTGGTAAAAATAACACGAAACTTATATGCATGGGCTATAATTGCAAAGTTATTGTAATTATAGCCAAAAAGGTGCCAATTGGATATTTATGGAATGATTTGGACTCAACAGGACCATAATAGTAATATTAAATCAAGACAGGTTTTTGAAATCATTTGTGATGCAATTTTATAATTATTTATTAAAAATAAAATAATGAGCAAACTAATAAAAATGTAAAAAATTGTGGAAAAATACCAATTGATGCTAATGCATGATTTTAAAGACATATATGCGTTTTTAAAACTATATTGGGGAAAAAATGGTTATCAACAACTGCCCCTCTTTACCCGGAAAGGATGAAAGGGTTGTCGGGTAAAGATATGATGGCCAATTTTGACCGAGCGAGACGGTTCGAGAGATTTAGGCCACACTCTGGCTTCTAAGCTGCCTACATATCCCTGGTTTTACAGGAATCATGCCGTGTGTAGTTTTGGATTCATCGGCGAAATATATCGATGAAGTCATCATAAGAACAGACACAATATTTCGGGATAGGCGAATGATTGCTTATGGTGAGAGGCGTTTTGAGATAACTGAAGGAACTGGAGCGAGATCTCTCCCGCTGGGATAGCAGTTGCTTGCCGGGTCACCTGCAAACAAAGATTCTACAAGCATATATTGTGCCAAAATTTAAACATGATGCAAGTTCCCTTTGGACTATGAAAGTCGTCTTCGGGCGGTTAGGGATGACGTCCTGGGCCATGAATTGTTCGGTGAGAGATTCGCAGGCCATGAAATGTTCTCAGGCTATGAGGATGGTGCCTCCGTACCATGACGCCTTTAAATAATGATATGCAAGTTTTAGAGATCCTCAGGCCATGACATGGTGTCTTCCGGCGGTGAGGATGATGCCTTTTGACTATGACGCCTTTGGACGAGTTGGCAATATTTCAGCCCATGAGATGAAATAATATGATGATACGATAAGCAAGACAAGGCTTAGTCTTGAGAGGTTGAGGGCAGATCTTCACCCGAAATAAAAGCAAGGTAGATAATGTTGGAGAGACAGAACTTAGTCTCGATGAAAAGAATGTAAATTGGAGGCAGAGCTTAGCCTCATGCATGATGTGGGACAGGGCTTAGTCCCATGCAGATGAAGGCAGAGATTAGCCTTATGCAAATGTGTAGGTAGAGCTTAACCTCATGCAAGATGGAGACAGAGCTTAGTCTCATGCAATGTGAAGGCAGAGCTTAGCCTTATGCAAATATGGAGGCAGGTCTTAGCCTTATACAAGTGCAGAGGTAGAGCTTAACCTCATGCAAGATGCGGGACATGGCTTAGTCCCATGCAGATGAAGGTAGAGATTAGCCTTATGCAAATGGAGGCAGAGATTAGCCTCATGCAAGATGTGGGACATGGATTAGTCCCATGCAGATGAAGGCAGAGATTAGCCTTATGCAAATGGAGGCTGAGCTTAGCCTCATGCAAGATGGAGGTAGAGCTTAACCTCATGCAAGATGCGGGACATGCTTAGTCCCATGCAGATGAAGGCAAATATTAGCCTTATGAAAATGGAGGCAGAGCTTAGCCTCATGCAAGATGTGGGACATGGCTTAGTCCCATGCAAACAAAGGCAAAGATTAGCCTTATACAAGGGAAGGCAGAGATTAGCCTTATGCAAGATGTGGGACAGGGCTTAGTCTCATGCAGATGAAGGCAGAGATTAGCCTTATGCAAAGGAAGCTAGAGATTAGCCTTATGCAAGGGAAGGCAGAGATTAGCCTTATACAAGTGTGGAGGTAGAGCTTAACCTCATGCAAGGAAAGGCAGCGTTTATCCTTATGCAGAAAATAAAACAAACAACATATAGTAGCAGAATTTCTTAGCTGGTAGTAGATTTCAATAACGCGATTGTTGTGAGGATTTTGACTTTGCGGCATGTATATCCTTTGTCCCTGCATCCAAAGAAAAATCATGAGTTTTATAGATGGGGGAGGTTGATTCGTGTCCCCACTGGATTTGCTTGTCCTGCTTTGCTTGGTCTGATGATCCTGTTTGCATCATCGGGGTAGCGTTTGGATAAACAGAGTTATTTTGCAAGCATGCATAGTTTTGTAAAGACATAGTAAAAATGTACTTTAAGAATTTTAGATAAACCGACGACCGAGACAAGATCCGAGAAATTGCAACCTCTTTTGCTATGGAATTTTGAGGGTCCTCCTCAAAATTCTGCCCCAGTTAGATGGATTGAAATCTCTAACTGTTGTATATGCTGCGATCGGCTGAACTTGCTTCGGAATTTTGAGGGTCCTCCTCAAAATTCTGCCCCAGTTAGATGGATTGAAATCTCTAACTGTTGTATATGCTGCGATCGGCTGAACTTGCTTCGGAATTTTGAGGGTCCTCCTCAAAATTCTGCCCCAGTTAGATGGATTGAAATCTCTAACTGTTGTATATGCTGCGATCGGCTGAACTTGCTTCGGAATTTTGAGGGTCCTCCTCAAAATTCTGCCCCAGTTTCTAATTTTGGGGGAAATAAGATTTTTATTGAATTATGACCGAATCCACATGGATGCCTACTTATCCTCTCTTAAACGCGAATCAGGTCGAGCTTAGTTCAATTTACATCATTTGAGAAAATTATAAAGAGTTACACATAGTATCGCTTGACCGCATCTGAATTGATCGGTTTTGGATAGACTTCTCTGTCCATTTCTGCAAGTATGAGAGCTCCTCCTGTCAATACCCTGTGAACCATGTATGGACCCTGCCAGTTGGGAGAGAATTTCCCGTTGGCTTCATCTTGATGCGGAAAGATCTTCTTCAACACCAACTACCCCAGTGTGAACTGTCTAGGCTTGACTCTTTTGTTAAAGGCTCTGGTCATTCTGTTATGATAAAGTTGTCCGTGACACACTGCATCCATTCTTTTCCCGTCTATGAGGGCTAGTTGCTCATAACGGCTCCTTACTAATTTTGCGTCGCTGAGCTCAACTTATTTTATGATTCTCAAGGAAGGAATCTCCACTTCGACAGGAATAACAACTTATGTACCATAAACCAGTAAGTAAGGAGTTGCCCCGGTTGATGTGCGGACTGTGGTGCGGTATCCCAATAAGGCAAATGACAGCTTTTCGTGCCACTGTTTGTGATTTTCTACCATCTTTCTCAGTATCTTCTTGATATTCTTGTTGGCGGCCTCAACAGCTCCATTTATCTGAGGTTTATAGGCTGTGGAATTCATGTGCTTGATTTTGAAAGTCTCGCACATGGCCTTCATCAGGTAATTGTTGCATTGTCGGTGATGATTGATTCTGGAACTCCGAACCGACAAACAATCCGGTCGTGGACAAAGTCTGCCATGACTTTCTTAGTCACTGCTTTGTAAGATACTGCTTCAACCCATTTTGTGAAGTAATCAATAGCTACCAAGATGAACCTGTGCCCATTTGAGGCGGTGGGCTCGATCAGACCGATGGCGTCCATTCCCCAGGCGGTGAATGTCCAAGGTGAGCTAGTTGCATTGAGCTCATTCAGTGGTACTTTTATCATATCTGCATGTACATGACATTGGTAGAATTTCCGAACATACTGGATGCAGTCCATTTCCATGGTCATCCAGAAATAACTGGCTCTGAGTTTTGGCCAAGACAAAACCATTCATATGCAGGCCGCAGGTCCCAGCATGTATTTCTTCAAGTAGCTTAGAAGCTTCCTTTACGTCAACACAGTAATCCCAAGTCGGGAGTTCTCCTGTATAGGGTTCTTCTGCTGTGAAAGAAACTGTTGGAAAACCTCCGAAGCGTACGTTTATGTGTATGATTCGCATGCTCTGGGTACTCTCCCTTTGCCAAGTATTCCTTGATGTGTGGAACCAAGGCTTCCTATCTGCTTCCTCTTCAACATGGGCGCAATATGCTGGCTGGCTATGGATCTTCACTGGAATAGGATCAATGAAGTTTTTATCCGGATGCTGTATAATGTGGCCAGTGCATCGGCAAACTCGTTTTGAATTCTGGGGACGTGCTGAAATTCTGTCTTTGTGAACCTCTTTCTCAATTCCTGCACATGGTGCAGATATGGCAATATCTTGGAATTCTTGGTGGCCCATTCTCCTTTTACTTGGTGTATAAGAAAATCTGAATCGCCGATTACTAGAAGATCTTGAATATTCATGTCGATGGCCATGTTGAGTCCTAGTATGCAAGCTTCATACTCTGCCATGTTGTTGGTGCAAGGAAATCTGAGTTTGGCAGATACGAGATAGTGTTGGCCAGTTTCCGATACCAAAATAGCTCCAATGCCGACTCCTTTGGAATTTGCCGCTCCATCAAAGAACATCCTCAAACCATCGTAGGATTCAACAATGTCTTCTCCTATGGACAATACTTCTTCATCGGGAAAATACGTTTTCAAGGGTTCGTATTCTCCCCCCACAGAATTTTTTGCAAGATGATCTGCCAATGCCTGTCCCTTGACCGCTTTCTGAGTAGATGATGTCGAACTCACTCAGTAGGATTTGCCACTTAGCCAGCTTGCCAGTGGGCATGTGGTTTCTATAAGATATACTTCAATGGATCCATCCTTGATATGAGATATGTTGTGTAGGCACAAAAGTAGTGTCTTAGCTTCTGAGCGACCCAGGTTAGAGCGCAACAGGTACGTTCCAGTAGAGAATATCGTGCCTCGTATGGAGTAAACTTCTTAGTCAGATAATAGATAGCATATTCCTTTCTCCCTGTCTCATCATGCTGCCACAGAACGCAGCCGAAAGCTTCATCTAGTACTACAAGGTACAGTAATAAGGGTCTACCTAGCTTTGGCAGAACCAAAACTGGTGGCGTCGATAGGTACTCCTTGATTCTGTCGAAGGCCTTTTAACAATCCTCGGTCCATTTGGTTGCAGCGTCTTTATTTAACATCTTGAAGATTGGTTCACATATGATTGTGGACTGGGCTATGAACCGGCTGATGTAATTTAGTCGTCCCAGAAAATTCATTACATCCTTCTTGTTCTTTGGTGGTGGCAGCTCCTGGATGGCTTTGAATTTTGATGGATCCAGTTTTATTTCTCGGTGGCTGACGATGAACCCAAGCAATTTTCCGGCAGGAACCCCGAATGCACACTTTGTAGGGTTTAATTTCAAGTTGTATTTGCGCAATCTATTGAAGAACTTCCTCAAATCTGCTATATGATCTGTGGCTTTCTTAGAATTGATGACGTCATCCACATATACCTCTATCTCCTTATGTATCATGTCATGGAAGATAGTAGTCATAGCCCTCATGTAAGTGGCCCCAGTATTCTTTAGGCCGAATGGCATCATCTTATAACAGTATACTCCCCACAGCGTGATGAAATCCGTTTTCTCAGCGTCCTCCCCGTCCATCCAGGTCTGATGATAACCAGTGAAGCAATCCACAAATTATTGGAGCTCATGTTTGGCATAATTGTCGATTAGGATGTGTATGTTTGGAAGAGGGAAATCATCTTTTGGACTGGCTCGATTGAGATCCCGGAAATCGATGCAAACTCTGACCTTTCAATCCTTCTTTGGAACTGGCACGATGTTGGCTAACCATGTTGGGTATTCAACCACCCTAAGGACCTTGACGTTGATTTGTTTGGTAACTTCCTCCTTGATTTTCAAACTCATGTCAGGCTTGAACTTCCGGAGCTTCTACTTCACTGGTGGGCACATTGGATTGTTGGGAAACTTGTGAGCCACAATAGATGTACTTAGTCCGGTCATATCATCGTACGACCATGCAAATATGTCTTCATACTCCTTCAGGAGTTGTGTATACTCTTCTTTCTCTGGTGGTGACAGGTGGATGCTGATACGGGTTTCTTTGACAGTCTCTGAATCTCCCAAGTTGATTACCTCGGTCTCGTCCAGATTGGACTTAGGCTTTTTCTCAAAGTCCTCTACTTCTCTGACAATTTCCTCGAGTATGATATCTTCTTCTGAATCACTGGCCTTTTGTTGCGTTGTCTCATTGCACATCACAGTCATTGGTTCATTAAGACAGGAAATAGTAATGCTGTATAGGTAAAAGTATGAGAGAAAAAATAATAAATATCGATTCATTAAAACATAAAAACGATTTTCAATAATTTAAACAAACGTTTCAGAACATTGGTAACTTTATTTAAAACAGAATGCAAGAAAGAGAAATCATTTTCTTGGAAAGCAAAAATAAACAATGTTGTTCAGCCTTGCTACCCCGGGACTCGTCAAACCCTGGATGGTCTGTAAGATTGTTTCAAACACTCCAATTCAGCATTCTTCTTCAACCCCATCATTTTCAAAAAACCTTTGCCCATGCGGTTCTCAGGTACCAACAACCCAAGGCTTTCCCAAGCTATCCCAGCAAGTCCTCCTATTTCTTCTAGGAGCATTTTCATTTCAATATTCCCAAAGCGGAATACAACTCTTTTACTATCCCAAAACAGATTAGCGGCCTCAATCAACATACTGTTTGGTTGGATGTCAAAAGAGACGGTAAATTTCCCAGATACTTCTTCACGTGTTTCTTATCATTGGAGGACAGGTCTTCCCACCAATCTAGGAGCATTGGTGGGATATTGCTGACCATACCGAATCTGGGGACCTCGTGCCTCATTTTCACGAAAATGGCTAGGCCCTTTCCCCCACCAGACTCGACTATTTATACACTTATTAATAGCATACATGCATTTAGTTCTCCAAATTAATGCACAGAACGTGATCGTGTCCGTTGGGATTATGAAAACCCCGATGGACTTTCGGATAGGGTTGTCTTAAAGGGTTATCGTGCGGACAACACATTAACCCAACTAGGTTTGGCCATGATGCATGCACAATATAACAAGAGTAAGGTTTCTATGAGGTTTTAGACCGGTACCCTCGAGCGGACAACTCGAGAGGGAAAGGAACGGAACCATCGACTGCACCGCTGATCGACTGGTTTTATCGTAACTAAGCCTTTCTGAATTTAGGAGGTGATATAAATAGGAAGAGCACAACCACGCATCAAGCATCGCTATATGATTTGTTTAGGCATGAGTGGAGTATGATGTTGAGCATGATTATGCATCACTAAGTAAGCAATAAATAACATATTGTCATGTATTTGCACATTATGAAAGCGATAAATACGGCAGTTATAATTGAAAAGCGGTTACAAAGGAAACAAGAAACATGTTAGCTTCATTTTGGGAAAATAAATACTTGGGAAAGTAAACAATTAATTGCACATAAAGGGGAAGGGGAAAGGGTGCAAGCATTAACAAAATAAAGCACATTTAGACAAATTCACAAAGCGGTTTGTAATGGTAAAAGCCTAGATTCCTCGGCAGAGTCGCCATGCTGTCGCGCCCCTCTTTTTTCTCTCCTTTCGGATTAGTCAGGGTTTTTGACATTATTGGGACAACTCATTTCCTTTTGGGAAAAGAGATGTAAGGAATTTCAAGAGTCGCCACCTAACGAATTAAGGTACGTTAGGGCATCTATTACGGGTCATTTATAACACTAATTGTATAACCAGAAATTGGGCAAGGGCTTGAAGTTACTTCAAGGGGAAGGTGTTAGGCACCCCTCGAAATCCACAACTGTGGATCCCGGCCAAACTTATTTTGTGAATTAATCAATTGCAAATAGGCCGTCTAAGCACACATATGTAAATGAATAAAGGTTTTAACAGATTAGCAGTCTAAGCACACATATGTAAATGGGTGAAAAAGGTCCTAATTTGTTTATCCTATAAGATCATATCCATGCAATGCCCGGTACTCCTTAATGAGGGGCAACACGTTGCATTAGCGCACATGTCATCATATCTTTTTCTATCCATTACCCCACCCCTTAGTGGTTATTAAGCAAATTTTATTTAGCGAGTAAGGGTGTTGTTACCCGTCTCTTCCTTGTGGTCCCGGAGGAGTTTTAGAACCTCTAAATCTGGGCAATTCTAGACAACCCCTAAGGTATTTAGAAAGGAAAAATCTAGGCGACAAACAGATAATAGGTAGGACCAGCAAGTAAGTGAAAGAAAGCAATTAAAAGGCTCATGTTTACCTCTACACATATAGCAAACAAACAACACGTCTCAAACACAAATACAAGCAGTTTTTAGAAAGAGTCCTAGGACAGGATGTCTAGGTGAATATTAATATACAGAATATGCAACACTGTTTCACAAACTCAATGGCAGGGTCCTAATCAGTTTTCCTCCTGATTTTAAGTCCTGTAAAACTTAGCAGTAAACAATCAAAAATATAGTTTCCAATTTTATATAGAGATTAATTACCTAAGGCTTGCCTAGGCATGGGACTGTACGTAGTAACAATTACAAGATATTTTAAACAATTTTGAAGTTATTTATCCTACAAACATGCTGTTCTAGGTGACACGGATTTGAAAATGAAAGATTGGTACCAGTTATACCTAGAAAAACATACACCTATATGCGAGACTATTTTATGCCTCTTCAGGATCAATGACTTATTTTAATTAAACTAGGCGTATTCAAACGAATGCAAACAGAATTCCTAGAACATGGTATCTAAATGCACATAGGAGTGACAGATTTTTTGTTAAAGTTATTCATTAACCTAATAGCAGGATTTCTAAGTGAAAATACTTGTTCAACATTAAAGCATGGATTAGCGATATGTGATATGGAGAAGCAGTAAACGTGAAGCCCTAAGAACAGGATATCTAATGCAGGTTTGATATGATTTGCAAGTAAATGAGCATATCAGCCCTAGGACATGGATTCTAATGCAAACTCACAGAATATAAACCTATAACATGATTTCTTCCCAGTATCATTAACAAGATCATACAGCTACCCTCCCTATTTCACTAATCACTCCAATATATGTTTACAAATAATTATTACAGACCAATGGCTGAATGAATTACATAAATGAAAAGTAAAACTAACTATAGGGAGCCTGCAGTAGGCCCAAAGCACACCTGATAAGGCCAAGCCATAGATAGTCTCAAATGACAAGGATTTCATAGCCAATTTCATGTCCAGGTGTTTCAGAGTTCCCTAAGGACCTCAAAGATCCCGGGCAGTGCTCACACCTAGACAGGGATAAAGTAAGTGCAACGTGGAAGGGCCAACCCCAGTGTGTGCCAGAGTTCAGAGGAATCTCGAGAGGATCTCAAGCCAGTACACACACTGGAGGGGCAAAATCTAGGGACTTAGGAATAAAGTGAGAGTGCTTGATATAGTTTGAAAAGGGTTTGACAAGAAAACAGTACTGAAATGATTCAATAAACAAAGAAGTTTTCTGGAAATAAGGATTTATTTAATATTAAAATAGCTGGAGAACAGTATGAAAATACTTTTGAAAATCAACAAAACAGCCTAGTTGGTTGCAGAACAAACAAGATCCAGCATCACTCAAACAACAGTCTTTCACACTGGGGTTAGGGGAATTGGGTACACATAAAACACATCAGTGTGTATAGTGAATCATATAACAACAGGGTGCACAAAAGCTTTCCAGGAACTTTATAGGATTAACAAGTTGATAGCAAATAGGTGGTAGAGGCATATCACAACCATGTAGACAGACATATTAACACTGGAAAATTTAGAACACATAGCCAGAGTTACTTTGTAATCTTAGACAACTTAGCAAAGTATATCAAGCAAGAACATAAGTGAATAGACTAGGCAAGCATCACAAGTGTTCCTAGTGTAGACATGTTGATCACATACTGAACAAAACAAGATTTAGACATCATAGATAAAGTAGTAGACATGCAATTATAGTTTAGACATGCTAATCACATATTGAACAAGACAGTGTTAGGCATGCTAAGCAAGTTAGTAAACAGGAACAAGGATGGAACTCATAACTGATGAATTAAAGCAGTGATGAAACATATGGGGTTTAGATTTTGAAAATTAATCAGGGACATATGATCACGCTCAACTATGTCTATTAAAAGACTAAGCGGGTGTTGCAAATATAATCCGGGTATTTTGCCCAGAGTCGAATCCCACAGGAAATTAACGTATCAAATGTCATCTTTAGATTACTAGATTCTCAATAGTCAATTTTCTCAAACATTGTGTATATCACTTTGTGTTGTTTCTACTACTACTACTACAACTGAACATAAATAATAAACTTAAGATTAACTAACAATAAGATGTAAACAATTGGATTAAAGGTCTAAGGTTATGGTTTCCCCGTTGGTGAACTTCCTTCTTGTATACTTCCTATAGTTTTGATTTAGTTGTCTCTATCAATCATGAACACTCNTATGCCTCTCGTCTATACTCCGGAGTGGTGTTTTTGAAACAACTACCTAAATATGCACTCTCTCTCAAGTAGATACATAATAAATAGGTACAACTAATTGAGGATCCTTTCAATTAACTACAACAAGAACGTATTTGAACAAATAGATATTAACAACCAACCAAAACTATATTAATATCGCAATAAAGTCATCCCCCAACGGGTTCCACCAAAACCTTAGATTAGAACGATTAGCTACTCATAAAAATAATGAAAACTACAAAAGAATTCATGAACAATGATAAAAATCACAAGAGAAGGAGATATGGATTGATGCCCAATTGCCCTCCTTGCCTCCTGCCCTTGCTTTTCTTATTCTAAACTCTAAACCTGGATAATCTACTCCGTTGGGCGAATTGAACCTTTTATAGGTTAAGTGGATTGACCCCAAACTTCCAAAAGTACCCTTCACGACGTATTTTTCCCGTCTGGACTAGCGCGGGCGCATTAATCTCGCGCTAATGGGGTTTCTGTCTGCCTCTGGAAAGCTGGATTAGCGCAGGCGTGCTAAGGTCGCGCAAGAGCCCGCGCTAATGGAATTTCCTACTGCCTCGATAAATCTCCAGCCTTCAAATCACCTCGAAACTACCCCATGGCCTGTTATTCTTCAAATTCTCCCGGATCACCGCCATAAGTCCTCAATAGCTTATTGTACTACTGTGAAACACAAAAATCACAATTAGAGTCAATTTATCATCATTTAACACACTTAAGACCATGAAGAATCATTAAGTTAGAGTATAAATATATGCTAAACTATGTGAAGTCAACCTATTATCAACACCCCGCACTTAAATCATTGCTAGTCCTCGAGCAATCCACCACATCCTACAAGGTTTCTTTGCATCAAACACTCCCCTACGGTGTCATACCACAAACTTTTTAAAAGCATTGTACCTAGCATTGTAACATCTATGCCTCAAGCGATGACTCTCACATGCCATGCTATACTCTTACTTCCTCGAGATACTCTACAAGGAGGTCAAGACTTACCTTTTTTTCATAAATCACGTGCCCTCACTTCACACAATTGAGTGTAGTTCCATAAAAGATAATAGTAATAGCAACAAGAGCTTTAAATCGAAATAATTCACTCACTCTCAAAAAATACATTCATATGTCACACAGATACGCCATAGGCTTGCCCGTAGTGTAATACTCTACTAATTGGGTTCATTCAGTCTAAGATCAATAGGTCTTTATTTGGTTGTAATGTAGGCTAAGGGACGGGTAGGACACATTTGGGTATAGTGACTAACCTCCCTAAGCACTTTTAATACACTTACATTAACATTCAGCCCATTTTCATGCTTGGCCAGAACTTTCAATATGCTTTACTTCATAATTACCCCACTATTCTTTAGGTGCAACTTTCTTTTTCATGCCACTAATTATCAAGGACTACATGTATTTCTTGTCCTATTTATTTTGTTTTTCTCTAAGTGGCCTTCACTTTTGCATTTTTCATTCTATTTCCTTGATTTTCCTTACAGATCAAACCACCACCTCACACTTTGACTTTTACATATCTGCTAACAATTCAAGTGCTCATGGGAAGTACCGGGTTCAAACAGATAGGCTATTCAAACAAATGGTTATGGTTCATAATGTGGTTATCAAAAAAACATGCTTATAAGCTCAAAGGGGTTGACTATTGTTTCGCCCCCATTTTTCCTCGCGGAATATCGGGTTTATGACATTGGTTGGGACAACTCTTTCCTTTTGGGAAAGGGGTTTGCATATATTGAAGAGTCGCCACCTAACGATTTTAACGGTGCGTTAGGGCACCTAAGGGGTTCAATTATAACTACGTTGCTAACAAGAGATTTAGGTAAGGGCTTGAAATTATCCTAAACGGAAGGTGTTAGGCACCCCTCAGGATCCACAAGTGTGGTTCCCGGCCAAATAGTTTCGTGAATTCGTACAACTAGAAAATAACAAGTAAAGGCTCAAATAAGAGGGGATTTAAGTTTTAAACATGTAGATGTTTAGAAAAACAGTAAAGAAGATTAGCTTTTGAAAAGGAATTACGAGCTAGCATATAAAGGTGTCCTAGGTTAATAATATGGATCACATAAATGCAATACCCGGTAATCACTCCTCGAAGAGATGCTACACGTGGTATTAGCGCACCGGTCATCATTTCTATATTCTACCATTCCCACCCTATAAGGTTATTGAAACGAGTGTTGGTCTCGACCTCTATTGCATGTTGTTACCTGTCCCTTCCTATCAGTCCCGGAGGAAATTAGGACTTCTATCCTAAAAGGAGGTACTAGGCAGACCCTCAGGTTTTAAAGGTAAAATTCTAAGGCGACAGATAACAAAACAAGTAGGACTGCAGATAAAGAAAAACATAAAAAACAGATAAAGGCTAAAATATTCCTCCACACACAGTACACATAATCAACATGTCTCATACACAATTAAGGTCCATATTAATTCAGAATCCTAAAACATGGTATCTAGGTGATAGACAAATTATTGCATAACTCAGAGAGGAAGTCTTAATCAGGCTTGCCTCTGGTTTTAAGCATGTTGGCAGTTAAACATGATCACAAAGACAGTTCTGATTTTATCTTTTTAAGCTAATTACCTAAGGCTTGCCTAAGTGTTGGATAACATGCAACAGTTATTCAGATTGGTTAATGACTCTAAGTTGTTTTAGCTAATAACATGTGATTCTAGGTGTGAAGATGCACAAAGACTAATTACCAGTTGCTGAGAATAGGGGACTGTTCTGCGTTTAGACTAAATGCAGTTAAATAGATACGATCCTATAGCATGATATCTAATGCAACATGATGCGTAATAACTTAAACATGACTTCTAAATGCACATAGAATCGTAACATTATACACAGTTTCAGGAATAGCATAGGTGACAAATATTTAATGGTTATTCACCTAGAACAGGATCTCTACGTGTATGGCATGATGAGGCCTGATTACAACTTATTTATCCTAAGACAATACTTCTAGTGAAATTTCAAAACATAGGCAGAATCACGTAATAGCAACTTATTTTATTGTAATTATTTATCCTATAGGCAGGATTTCTAAGCGTGGAGATGAGATGTTGAATACACATAAATCCTAAGTAGCATGATATCTAATGCATGGCATGGTGTTCCTAAACATGGATGCTATTGTGCATAGAGAGATAATAAACCTAGAAAACATGGTCTCTACCCTTAATTATACTACATCATGCATATCACCTACCCATTTCTTACTATCCGAACCTAGAGTTGTTTACAAATAATTATTACAGGCCATTGAATATGAATTAAACAACTGAAATAGAAGGAAAATAAGAAGTTAACTATAGGGAGCCTACATAATAGGCTCAAGTCTCCAAGTCCTCAATGCCAGGTATTATTTCACAACCTTCTCATAATCCGGGTATGTCAGAGTTCCCTAAGGCCTCAAGGGCTACCAGGCAGTGCTCACACCCAGATTTCATAGCCAAAGGAGTAAATGCAGTGTGAATGGCCAGCCTCTGCGTGTCAAAGTTTAGAGGGAGCTCAAGGGTCCCAAGGCAATGCTCACACAGAAGGGGCATGACCTAGACTTCTAAGAGTATATGTGAGAGTGCTTTTTATTTTTAAAAGGGTTTAAGTAAGAAAACAGATTTGAGAAAGGGTAAGTAAGAAAACAGTTTTGAAGAGGGAAACTTGACTGGAATAAAAGTTCAACATCACACAAAGGACCAGGGATAGTCCAACAATCACAAACAGGGGTAATGGGATTTGAGGGACAAATACAAAGCATGTGAGAGCAAACATGTAGCAGGCAGACACACACATAAGCATACCATCAGAGGCTCCTAAGGGTCCATAGGATTAGGGGTACAGTAAAGTACTAGGTTAGATTAACACCAAAACAACTAATACCATGATTAAACTAATGTACCAGTCATAGGCATGGAAATTCACGTAAGAAAGCAGGTGCTAAGTATACAAAAACATTCTGGTCATAAACAAGTAAGCATGTCTTAACATGCAGAGGGGAGTTCAGGATCCTAGGTACATGTTGAATAATAAGTAAAAAGAAAATTGGAAACACATTGAATTACAACAGTGATAGAAACATGTTGGTTTGAGGACTGAAATCTAAATTAGAACATACCAGTGAAGTGATGAAAGCAGTAACACAAACAGGAAGTACAAGATGCACAATAGTTAGTCTTGGCTTGCAACCGGCTAACTTAGAATAGTAGTAGCTAGCACAGATGAGAGAGTAGAGAGTTTTTATTTGTGTGTGAGAGAGAGTTGAACAGATAAGTTTTGTCTAAAAATGAGAGAAGAGCATACCTATATATAGTTTTTGAAAGCTAGGTTAAAATAAGGTAAAAATCATAATCAATTAAAAATTATGGAACTTAGTATCAATCCCCGTGAAAAATTAAGGGAGTTATTCAAACGATGAGTAACAAATAAGGAAAGGGACCATATATAGCTTAAGGAATTTTCAAACAATATGAAATCAGCATAAGTATCCCTTGATTGAAGGGGTTAAATTCAAACGGCTAATAGGCAAATAGCAAATAAGGAAAGTTCCCATGCATATACCATATAAGGAAACAATTTCAACCCAATACAAGTATGCAATTGAGACTAGGTTCATCAGATTTTAATTAAGAAAACAGGGATCAATTAACAGTAAATCACCCATGCAAGGTAAGAAATAAGTTAAAGGTCGGAAATCAGTAAGAATATCCCATAAGAAATCAGTAAGGTTTTTCAAATCACAAGGAATCAGGGATTCAAATAATAAATCAGGAACCCTAACAAAGTAAATTTACAGAGAATCAGGGATTCGAACAAGAATAACATCAATTAAAGGAGATTAACATGAATTGAATAAATAACAGGCAAGAAGTCAGAAACCCTAGTAGTGAAAACATATGAAATTAGGGATTCACATGAACTTGTGGTGTAAACAGCAATGTAAGCGAAAAAGAAAGGAAAGAATCAGAGACATAGATAAACAACATAGGGTAAAATATTATATAATCATAAAGTTCATACATATGCAAACAATATCAAAGACAAAGTCAGGAACTTAGGGTTTATGACTAGAAAATTAGGGATTTCATCACAACAGGCCAGATAAAGGAGAGAATCTTAAATAAAACACTAAAACACAGTAGAGACCCTAAGATAATACTGAGAAATAATAGGAAAATCATTTTAAAACGGGGTCATGAAAGCCTAGTTGAAAACGAAGAGTCGTTTTTGAAGAATATCTGAAAATCTTTGAGAAAACAATGAAATAGCTTAAAGTATACACAGATCTATCATAGATCTAAAAGAATCGGGGAGTTTTAAGAGTTAGGGTTTCAAACAGAACCCATAAAGATAAGAAAACCTCAAAAAAATTACTCGTTTAAACCTTAAAAGTCATAGATCTTACTCGAACGGTCGGAGGTGGCCGAAAAATGGCGTGAAGGGCCATGCGTAGGAGTTGAACCGCTCCAGGTTCACCTGAGGACCTCAGGGTAGTATCAAACCGGCGTGGGGTTAAGCAGAGGCTAGGAGAGTGTGAGAGGACATAGCTTTCGGTGAGGGAGGTGACCGGAGAAGATGGATAGAGTCCATCAGAGGGGATGGAGATGGAAGGTTCTAGAGAGAACCAGATGGATTGTGAGAGAAATGAGACGGGGGAAAATGAGGATGGGAGGGGTTAGTCTTTAGGGTTATTAATGGTAAGAGTGAATCTGGGCCGTTGATCAAATTTGATCAACGGTCCAGATTACACATAAGATTGGGTCGGGTGATTTTAATGGATTGTGCCTGGGGTCTTGAGTTAATTCGATTGGGTCTTGGGATAGTTTCAATTGGGTTGGGGTCAGATTAAATTAGGCTATGACTTAAATAGAAAGGGGCTAATTGTCAAATACCCAATTAAATAAATAAATAAATAATAAAAATAGCTAACAATTACATAAAATGAAATGAAGGCTAAATAGGTGAAATTAAGGTAATTAACTAGTATTGAAAATATAAAACGACTGATTATTGAATTAAAATAGCATAAAATGTACAATTAGGCTATAATTGCAAAATTGTTGTAATTATAGCCAAATAATGCCAAATTGGCTAACTTGTGAAATAACTAAATCCTAGTAGGATTAAAAATGATATATTGAGCTAAGAAATATTTTGAAATTATTTTTAATGCAATTTATGAATAATTATTGGATGTAAAGTACTGAATAAATTAGAAAAAAAATTAGAAAAATTATGGAAAATACAATTTATTATAAAAAGTGATTTTGAAGGTATATATGCAAGTTTAAAAAATAGTTTTGAGGAAAAATTGGGTATCGACAGCTGCCCCTCTTTACCCGGGAAGGATGGAAGAGTTGTCGGGTAAAGTTATGATGGCCAATTTGACCGAGTGGAAATAACTTGAAAGGTTCGGGCTGCATCCTGGTTTTTGAGCTGCCTACATATGCCTGGTTTTACAGGAATCAGGCCGTATGTAGTTCAGGAACCACCGGTGAAGTATACCGATGAAGTTTATAAGGGTGGACGCAAAGTGCAAGGTTGGGTGAACAAGCGGCTTACGGTGTAGTTAGGAGAAATGGGACGGGGCCGCACCTGCCATGATGGTTGTTGCTTGCCGGGTTACCTGCAAATGAGTAATACAACATATCGTGCGTAATTTAAACATGGTGCAAGTTCCCGTTGGACTATGAATGTTGTCTTTGGACGGTTAAGGATGACGTCTTTAGACCATGATGTCCTGGGCCATGAATTTCTTGATGCAGGATTCGCAGTCCATGAAATGACGTTCTCGGGCCATGGATATGGTGCCTCCGAACTATGACGCCTTTGAATAAGGATATGCAAACTGATAAAAGAGATCCTCAGGCCATGACATGGTGTTCTCGGGCCATGAAGATGGTGCCTCCGAACGATGACGCCTTTGTATAAGTTGGCGATATTTCAGCCCATGAAGATGCAATAGTATGATGTTGACAAGGCAGAGCATAGCCTTCCGAATTAATGGGGCAGATCTTAGCCCAAAAGGAAAGCGCAGTAAATAATACTAGAGGCATTGGTTGCTTTTTGAGAAGTAAATGGAGGTAGCGTTTAACCTCGGAAGGCAGAAAGGTAGCCTTATGCAATA
>MDKI01126703.1:0-26068 GCA_005239505.1 Nicotiana paniculata
AGGAATATAGGCGTTAATCTATTGAGAATAGGCGAGTAGTGTTTCGGGAGAAGGCTATGAGAGAATTTATCGATTAATTAGCAACCACGAGTGAATTATATGAAAGGGAAAGTTAATTAGAATGCAATACGAGTGGTGACTAGATCACAACCCTGGAATATTTGTCTCTACTGAATACATAACAATATTTTTTGTCACTTGATAATTAGTCAGTTCATAGAATCTTAGTATAAAACAGTTGCATCCTTGATTTTATTTGTCTTGATTAGATAACGATTAGAGTGATTTAGCAAGTAGTTTACACAAGTCCCTGTGGGTACGATATCTGGACTTAAAATCCTATATTACTTGTCGACCACGTACACTTGCGTGTGCATTGGGAAATCAACCAACAGCGATCGCGTAAGGTCCCTCGCAGTCGCAAAGAGCACTACCCCCAGGCTCTGCGATCGCGTCCTAGGCCCTGTGTTCGCGTAGGGTAATTTCAAAACCCCCAGCCATATGAACATCGCGATCGTGTGAATCACACCGCGATCGCGGAGGGCAAATCACAGAACACCAGAAACAGTCCAAAAACCAGATTCTTTCCAACTCTTTTGCACGCCGACACCTACCCAAAACTCACCCAAGCCCTCGGGGCTCAAAGCCAAATATACACACGACTTCAAAATGATCCTACGAACTTATTCGAGTAATTAAACCACTAAAATAATATAAAAATAATGAATTAAACTCAAAAATCCATAGAATTTCCTCAAACTTCATAAACTATCAAATTTTCCAATTTTGATCTGAAACACATCAAACCAAGTCCTTTTCTTTCCAAATTTTACAGATAACTCACATAACACATATTGAACCGGTTCCGGGCTCCAGAACCATAATACGGGCTCGGCGACACAGATTTCACATCAAAGTTCATTTTCAAAAGTCTTTATTATTTCCAGAAAACAATTTCTTTTAAAAATTAATTTCTCGGACTTGGGACCTTGGAATTCGACTTCGGGCATATGACCAGGTCCCATATTTTCCTACGGACCCTCCAGGACCGTCAAATCACGGGTCCGGGTTCGTTTACAAAAAAATGTTGACCAAAATCAACTTTATTCAATTAATTATCATCAATTCAACTGCTTAACACATTTCCACAAAAAGGTTTCCCGGCTACGCGCCCGATCTATGCACGCACATCGAGGTGAGATTAACGGAGGCTTTCGAGGCCTCAGAATACAGTTTTTGCAAAATTTACACAATATGACTTTTAGGGTCATCACATATAAAGCAGAAGGAAATTACAGAAATCAATCACGAAGCAGCAAATCAATACACAAAAAGATGGACAACAAAACAAGCCAAACCGAAAGGAAATACAATACAATAGAGAACACCAATAACTCAACCCTACGTAGGTTTGTTCACATCAGGCCTAGCCATTAAAATCCGTAACTGGTAGAAATATTAAACAACAGTTCATATGAAAAACCTTTTGCAAATAAAATAATATTTGTATGGAAGAGTTTCCTTTGAAAACATAGTTTCTCCAAAAGTAGATATAAGTATACTTAGTAGAGAGAATTACGTAAAACATAGTTTCTTTCAAAATATGAAACTTCCCAAGGATGCTTTCCCAATAAATGAATTCCAAATATCATTTTAGGCAAGACTAGTTCTTTTCAAATATACCTTCGATGTAAAAGTCATTCAAATATAATCATTTCAAAACCATTGCTTTTTCAATAATACTTTTCAATAAAATCCCTTGATCGAAATCTCCTCAAGATTTATCCACCAGAACTCAGTCCGTAACTCAGAAATTTACCATGCAGTACAGGAGGAATATCAAATTGCCAATAAATACAATAAGAGATCAGTAGGAATATCCAAATTTAGAATGGAATTTAGTACAGGAGGAACATCAAATCTTGCCAATAAATGCAATAAGAGATCAGTAGGAATATCCAAATTTAGAATACTGAGACTGGGATATGAAATGATATGCTATAACAGGACTGAGTATATGACATCAAATAATCACAACATGAGACAGCAATATACGACCACTCGGATCTCAGCATTTCCAGCCTGAAGCCTAGCATTTATACTTAACATGATTTCTAACATTTTCACAATTACCACATTAATATAAGCACATATATCATCATGGAATACTCACTAAGCGGTGCCATGGGATAAGCCAGACCACAAATACTCGGTGCACACTCTCACGCCCGTCACTTGGCATGTGCGTCACCTCAACAATAGTCATAAATCATTTAGCTCGGGGTTTCGAACCCTCAAAACCGGTTAAAATACTACTCCGCAGTGCCTTTGCTTCTAAATCCGGCCTCTGAGTGCTCCAAATCAACCAAGTTCAGATTTTTATCATCAAATTATGGTTAAGGAGTGAATCCCAATTGAAAAATATCAATTTACCTCAAAAACCCGAATTTAGTCAAAACCCGACCCCTGGGCCCGCATCCCGAAACTCAGAATTTTTTATACAAAACTGTTCTTCATCATCTCACGAGTCCGTACATATAAAGAACACTAAAATCAGAGTTTGTTTGACCCCTCAAATCAATCTCTAAAAGTCTCAAGATCTCAAGACCTAAACCCACCTTTTTCTACTGATTTTTGTGAATTTAACACTGATATTATGCTCTATAATCATCTATAAATGAGTTTTAAGGTCCAAAACACTTACCTATATGAAGAACAATGATTTCCCTCTTCAAAAATCGCCCCCAAAGCTCTTTGTCCATACAAAAATGGTGTAAAAAGGGTTTAAGTCGCAGAGGGTTTAATTATATACTGCCGAGTGATTTCTTCACTGCGATCGCGCCAAAAGCCACGCGATCGCTGTTCACAGCAGTTCCACCTCACGTGATCGCGAAGACCAATTGACCTCACCGCCACGCGCTTGGTTAGCTCTACGCGATCGCGACCTAGCCTACGCAATCGCACTTCACCTTCTTCCAAACCTACGTGATCGCAACCCGATTCACGCGATCGCGATGCACATTTCTGCCTGGCCCTCAGAGTGTTCTACGCGATAGCAGCTCCCCCTATGCGATCACAGAGTAAATGTCCGTTAACCACCCGAAATCAATCCCGAGCCCCTCGGGACCCCAACCAAAGTTACCGACATATCCCATAACATCATTCAAACTTAGTTGCACTCTCAAAATACCAAAACTAACATCAAAACACCAAATTTAAATCTAATTCAAGCCTAAGAACTTTGAAATTTCTAAAATCCACCAATGATGCCGAAACTATTGAAAACAACTCCGATTGAACACACTCCTAAGTCCCAAATCACCTAACGAAGCTATCCGAGCCATAAAATCCGCATTTTGATGTCTTTTACCGATAAGTCAACCCTCAGTTGACTTTTCCCATTTTAAGGCTATTTTTTTTAAAGACTAAGTAACTGAATTCTCATTTAACCATTCCGATTTCAAGCTTATCGACTCCAACACATTAATAATAGAGTAACCAATCCATGACAAGTCGATGACAGCGATAAAAATGCAAGTTCTACGTAACGACGGACCGGGCCGTTACATTCTCCCCCTCTTAAACAAACGTTCGTCCTCGAACGTGCCTAGAGCTGTTCCAAACACCACCAAAATTGTTGTGTAATCTACCATGCACATATTAGGAGGTGATCCTACGTCACTCTACCCCATATAGGTTTAATAGCACAACACAGTTGAAATTTTGAAATCCATTCTTGACCCATAAACCTTAGAACTACATTTTCACTTCTGAATCAATTTACAAGATTAAAATCCCACAACTATAAACTGAATAAGTCTGAGCACACTGTAACAAGTCATATCTGTAACCCAAGATGAAATACCATGATCCACTGCATGATCCAAGCACTCGTGGCGATACCTCCTAATCACAATAGTTGCTTATAACAACCCAATACCGGTACATAACCTCTTATCAATAAATGCCTTGCTCTTACACTTTCATATACTGCCGATGATGACATAGACACGTAGAAACTAACAACCATTCATCCGATCAGTCAAACATGAAGCTCCCCCTTCCCAAACAGGAATTATAGCAAATTTCTAATCCGACTCCCGATATTTATCCTTCCAACTATGCAGTAGATAATTCTGTCAATATTCATTCTAGGTCCAATGACCTCTTCTGACAAGACACATCAATACAATTCGAAGCCATAACCTGTGCAACTCGCGCACTCAACAACAATATCCCAACGTAATCAAATTATATAAAAGACTCACATGAGAGAAATATCCTGCCATTAACAATTACGTACCCAACTAGCCAAGAACTTACATTTGCTCCCAAATATCCCCAAACTAAAACCAATACAACACCTAATAGGGAAACCAACTAATCATTAGCAGACTCCCCCACTTGGCTCAAAGACACAGATCAAAACAAGAAATAAATCTAAATGCTAATACGCTATCACTGCCACAATATCATAGTAGTATCCAACTAACTCCTTCATAAGCTCATACATAGCTCAAACCATTAAACATCCCAAATCATGGAAGTCACAATCCATCGGTGCACGGTTGATACCAACCGCTCACGTGCGTGTTTGAATACATGAAAGGAGTTCAAAGAATTACGCTTCAGGTTGAATTAATGGATTCGCACGACAAGAGTTCGAGAATATGAGATTTTTCCTAAGGTCTGCAGCCTCTCGAAGATAAGTACAGATGTCTCTGTACCGATCCGCAAGACTCTACTAAACCTGCTCATGACTGGTGAGACCTATTTAACCTAGCGCTCTGATACCATCTTGTCACGACCCAATTACGGAGTCGTGATGGCGCCTGTTGTGGAACCAGGCAAGCCTCCCTTTTTAACTAAGCTAAGATCAATTTCCAATAAAAATGCAATTTTTAAACGAATTTATTAATAATACTAAGAATCTGAAGTTTAAAACAATATTTGAAGAAACTAAATTTAAACCTCAAACCCCGGATCCGGTGTCACTCAGTCATGAGCTACTATAACATAAAGCAAATAAAAGGAGAAATGGACAACATTGTCTCAAAATAAAGAACAACAGGTAGAATAAGAAAGAGAAGACGAGGTCGCGATCGCCAGCTGCTACCTCGCCCACTCCAATAGAAACACTGACCGCTGCTCAATATCCGCTACCGGGTCCCGGTGTAGCCTGATCTTCACACAAGGTGAAGGGGGTAACGTGAGTACACCAACTCAGAAGTAACGAACTCAAATTATAGGCTGAGAAGTAGTGACGGACAAAACCTAAATTATGTTACAATAATTATTATGCAGAATTTAGACATGCTAACAGTTTATCAAGATGAGTAAATATGCCATGTATGGCAGTATACTCTACATGCCATCATAAAATATATGTTGTGAAACCAGTATGGATATGCACATAGTGCTCACAACTCTCCCACAGAAGTCCACTCAGTACTATATATGGCTCTCAGCCCAAGGAAGTTCCATCCCGGAATATGCATAAACATTGGTGACCGTAGTCACTATGTACTGAGGAAAAAGGCCAGTCCAGCCCCACAGAGAAGATCCATCTCCGGAATACAACACTCCAACAATTTCCATATCCAGGGAAGATCCATCCCTCTCATAACATCAGCTTCGGACAAGATCCATGCCTAGGGAAGATCCATCCCTCACATAACCATAGCTTCGGACAAGATCTATCCCTCACATAACCACAGCTTCGGACAAGATCCATGCCTAGGGAAGATCCATCCCTCATCATCAATGCGCTCACTGGGGGTGTAAAGAATCCGGAGGGGCCCTAGTGGCCCAAGCGTCATATCAAGCCAACGAAGGTATGATTTAAATATTGTTGCAGTGTGCAGTCCATTCTCATAACTGTCTCAATAACAGGCTCTCGGCCTCACTCAGTCATTACTCTTCAGTCTCACTCACATGGCTCATAAATGCCTCCATCAGCCCGAAACAATGATAAGTATGCATGTAATTAACAATACTGAGACTAGGATATGAAGTGATATGCTATAACAGGACTGACTATATGACATCAAATAATCACAACATGAGACAGAAATATACGACCACTCGGGTCTCAGCATTTCCGTCGTGAAGCCTAGCATTTATACTTAACATGATTTCTAACATGTTCACAATTACCACATTAATAGAAGCAGAGATATCATCATGGAATAATCACTAAGTGCTTCCATGGGATAATCCAGGCCACAAATACTCGGTGCACGCCCTCACGCCCGTCACTTGGCATGTGTGTCACCTCAACAATAGTCATAAATCATTTGGCTCGGGGTTTCGAACCTTCGGAACCAAGTTTGGAAACGTTACTTACCTCAAAACCGGCTAAAATACTACTCCGCAGTGCCTTTGCCTCTAAATCCGGCCTCTGAGTGCTCCAAATCTACCAAGTTCATATTTTTATCATCAAATTATTCTTAAGGAGTGAATCCAATCGAAAAATATCAATTTAGCTCAAAAACCCGAATTTGGTAAAAACCCGACCCCCGGGACTGCATCCCGAAACTCAGAAATTTTTATGTAAAACTGTTCTTCATCATCTCACGTGTCCGTACATATATAGAGCACTAAAATCGGAGTTCGTTTGACCCCTCAAATCAATCCCTAAAGGTCTCAAAATCTCAAGTCTTAAACCCATCTTTTTCTACTGATTTTTGTTAATTTAACACTGATATTATGCTCTATAATCATCCCTAAATGAGTTTTAAGGTCCAAAACACTTACCTCTATGAATAACAATGATTTCTCTCTTCAAAAAACGCCCCCAAAGCTCTCTGTCCGTACAAAAATACAGTAAAAAGGGTTTAAGTCGTGGAGGGTTTAATTATATACTGCCCAGTGGTTTCTTCACTGCGATCGCGGCAAAAGCCACGCGATCGCTGTTCACAGCAGTTCAACCTCACGCGATCGCGAAGACCAATTGACCTCACCCCTACGCGCCTGGTTAGCTCTACGCGATCGCGACCTATTCACGCGATCGCAACCCGATTCACGCGATCGCGATGCACAATTCTGCCTGGCCCTAAGAGTGTTCTACACGATCGCGGCTCCCCCTACGCGATCGTAGAGAGTAAATGTCTGTTGCACCAAAACCAAAAAACCAGCAATTCTCCAAGTCCAAAAATGCCCGTTAACCACCCGAAATCAATCCCGAGCCCCTTGGGATCGCAATCAAAGTTACCAACATATCCCATAACATCATTAAAACTTAGTTGCACTCTCAAAACACCAAAACTAACATCGGAACACCAAATTTACATCTGATTCAAGCCTAAGAACTTTGAAATTTCTAAAATCCACCAATGATGCCGAAACTATTGAAAACAACTCCGATTGACCTGAAATTTTGCAGACATATCCAAAATGACATTACGAACCTGTTCCAACTTCTGGAATTCCATTCCGACCACGATAGCCTATTTTCCAATGCCGACAAGAAATCACCAAAAACTAAGTTTCGCCAATTCAAGCCTAATTCTACACCGGACATCACAAAAATATTCTGAAGCCTAAATCCTAAATCACCTAACGAAGCTATCCGAGCCACAAAATTCGCATTCCAAGGTCGTTTACCAATAAGTCAACCCTCAGTTGACTTTTCCCATTTTAAAGCTATTTTTTTTAAAGATTAAGTTACTGAATTCTCATTTAACCATTCCGATTTCAAGCCTATCGTCTCCAAACATCAATAATAGAGTAACCAATCTCACTCATTATAACGACCCGGTCTATGTAACGATGGACGGGTCGTTATAATTATAGTGGAAGAACACTTACCCATTAGATTTGTGTGAAAAACTCTCAAAGAATCGCCCAAAATCGAGTTCTAGAAGTCAAAATATGTTATAAATGGTGAAACTCCGATTTTTGGATACTTATATTCCGCCCAGGTCATTAATGAATCGCGATCGCGGGAAATTACATGCGATCGCATAGGGATAAAATTTTACTGACCCAAAACGTGATATGTGATCGCGAGTAGGATAATGCGATCGCATAGAAGGGATTATGCCACTTCCCGCTTATACTACGCGATCGCAGTACATCGAATGCGATCGCATTGAAGGACTGTGTGGTGCCTAAAAGAAGGAACCTATGCGAACGTGGTTATACATATGCGAACGCAGAGTATAAAATGTTATGGGGTATGCGATCGCGAGGCTTTCACTGCGAATGCGAAGAAGGAAATAAATGAGCAGGTCCAAGCCACACTATGCGATTGCGATTGTTTCTTTGCAATCGCATAGAGGAAAACCAGAAGGCAGACTTCAGTAGTGAAAATTTAAGGGGATTTGACTTGGAACCTATCCGAAACCCGCCCGAGGCCCCCCGGGACCCGTCTAAATGCACGAACAAGTCTTATAACCTAACAAGGACTCGCTCGAGGTTTCAAACCACATAAAACAACACTAAAATGATGAATGAAACCAAAAATCAATGAAATTCCTCAAAATTTCTTTAAACATCAAATTTTGCATTTTTGACCCGAATCACGTCAATCCAAGTTCGTTTATTACCAAACTTCACAGATAACATATATAAATCCTATAGAACCTGTACCAGGCTCCGGAACCAAGATACGAGCCCGATACCACAGGTTTCACATCAAATTTCATTTTCAAAAACGTTTATATTTTTCAGAAAACAATTTTCTTTAAAAATTCATTTCTCGGACTTTGGGACCTTGGAATTCGATTCCGGGCATATGCCCAAGTCTCATATTTTCCTACGGACCCTCCAGGACCGTCAAATCATGAATTCGGGTCCGTTTACCAAAAATATTGACCGAAGTCAACTTTATTCAAATTTTTAATACAAAATTATCATTTTTATCAGTTTTTCACATAAAGGCTTCCCGGCTACTTGGGCTGCGCACGCAAATTAAGGTGAGATAGAAGGAGGTTTTCACGACCTCGGAACATAGAATTAGCTAGAAATATACGGGATGACCTTTTGGGTCATCACATCCTCCCCCTCTTAAACAAACGTTCATCCTCGAACGTGCCAAGATTCACTTTGAACTCATCCAATCGCTGATGGTATACTTCCAACACATAGCCGCAGGTGATCCCACATCACCCCAACCCACATAAGCCCGATGAAACAATCACAACCGTAATATAGCCTTCACATCACCATCGATAAGCCTCATATCTCTACTTCTCACTCTCTACTCATTTACAAAAGACCCGATTCTAAATCCATATCCGGCATTAGCCTCAATCAGCTGCATCGACTCATGACTACACCCACAAGGCACAACCACACAACATAGCACATCACACATAGGCTCAAATAACACTTTTGATCACAATGGCTACCCGAAATCAACTCAACATTGTCAATTAGCCTAACATCTGAAAGAACTCTGTTACAAACCCCATAATACTGATAATAATGCAATAAACACAAAGACTTATTTATTAAACAATTGAATCACCAAGCCACAACTAACACCACCAGGCACCCATTCCGCAAGCTAAAACTAATGGAGCACATAACGAGAATGACTGAATATGAATATATAAACATATAAGGGAGTATCAAACAAGACCATAGGCATCACTCGCTGTTGATACTGACTTACCAAAAGAAATATAACAAGGAAAAAGCAAAGCATATGAACAAATCACAAGGATTCCATCCTGATAAAATTTCCATCATGGTACTCAGCCTGGTCCAAACGAGGACCTCGCCCTCAACTCTGAATCACATAGCGAAAATATATCATACCAATTGAAATTCCTCCACGAATTCATCTCAGCTGGTAAAATCATAACGCTAGCTGATCTCACATCTCGATGGAGTATCAAATCACAACTCGTAAACAAAATACTCAGGAAAATCACATAAAGCTTACCACGAAGAACAATAAGGACCCACTTCCAGTTTCACCACTATCAATAATGAAATACACAATGATAGACACGGGATACTACTCATAGAATCTCCCAATAGGAGCAAACACAAAATGGAGTGCAAAACATGGAACTCACTCATAAATGAAACAACAAACAAGAGAACTCGTCCTGACCAGCAAAACTACAATGAAATACAATCGGTGCCCCTCCGTAACACATCAAAGCATACTTGGGTGATGATATCTAGCCCAACGGCCTCCGGCTACCATATGCAACTCAACAACGGGTCGGGCCTCCCCCTCTTAGGCGCCCTCTACTGACCTGAATACCCTGCTACCACACACCTACCTGAATCCTGGAACAATCTCTCACCATGTGGCTAACATCTCCACACTGAAAACAATCTCTCTGCTGACATGCTGTGGAAAAGCACTCAATACGAATCCTCTAAGACCCATGATTACCTGAAATCCCATGTAAAGCTGGTAATGCAAACTGAACTGGTTGACCCACAAAACTTCTACCGTGTCGTACCTTGCCCCCATAATACGGACCAGTAGATTCCTCCGATCTACGAGGACTTATTTCCTCCCTGAACTCTCTCCCTGATCTCGTCTTTCCTCTCGCTCGCGATCCCACGTGCTCTCTAACTGGCGAGCGATCCCTACTACCTGCTGAAACTAGGCATCCTACTCTAACTCTTGAGTCCCGTTGAATCGGATATCATGCCTGAATCTCCCAGATGACTCTACGGACTCATATCCTAACTGAAGCAACCAAGTGAAGTGCATGTCTGGCCAACTCACTGAATATAATGACATGCTCCAATAGTGACAAAGCACCCTGACGCAACTGCTCAAACTCCGTGCATCGTACATCCCGAAGGAACTGAGGTGCAACCTCCATCAAAGCATCTCTGAAAACTAAATCCATGCTAGTGAAGCTAACTCGGCCAGGTGACCCCAACTCATATGCCGTCACTACTGATCAACCCACTACTCTGGACCTGAGACGTGACAAAAGTAATCCCGCTCATCTCCACAATACCCGAAGTACGAAGAATATAGTGACACTCCTCCAGGAAACCCTGGGCATTATCTGCCGCCAATCCACTGAAAGATAGAAGGGTGGTACTTCTAGTACCCCTCAATTCCAAGGTATTCTTTCTCTGATGCTGCTACCCTGACCATGGCTGAACTGAAACCAGATGTCATGCTGTCATGACAACAGGTACCTGACCAATGTGATCTTGCTGCTCTGGAGTGTAGACGTGGGAGTCTGAACTCCTCCCCTGATCTGTGAAGCAAATGGTGCATTAGAATCAACCCTGCCTGAGTCAATGTACCACTTATACTCAAAACTGCGCTCAGGTCTCCTGAAGTCCGGGGTAGCAATAGGCACCCCCAGTACCTGTCCCCCAAATAGAACTGGTGGCGACTCCTCAACGGTTGCTCTAGTAGGCATCTTAACTGCGGCACATACTCCTCGTTGGCCTCTGTCTCTGACTCATACGACACTTTGCTTCGGGGTAACACCATCAGGAACCGCTGCTCGTGTCCTTACCATCGGTGAAGAATGGAACGATAATTTCAAACTTAAAGATTAATAAACTCGCACGATAGGAATGAAGGAAGTGAAATTGTCCTAATAGTTATGTAGCCTCTCGAAGATAAGTACAAACCTCTCCGTACCAATCTGCAAGACTCTACTAAACTCGCTTATGACTCGTAGCACCTATGTACCTAGAGCTCTGATACCAACTTGTCACGACCCAATTTACCTCCGTTGGGTATCGTGATGGCACCTAGTCTTAGGGACTAGGTAAGCTTAGCAGAACTGAATAACAACAATAAATAAAAGAAAACTAACAGTCTTGATATAGAATCTCAACAGAATGTACAAACTTTCCCAAAACCGGTAGTACAATTCATAAGCTCTACGAATCTTCTACAACTTCTAAGTACAACTGTTTGGAAATACATACAACAGTGTATGAATAATAAATATGAAGAAGGTGACTCCGACGCCTGCGAACGCAGCAGCAGGTTACCTTGAGTCTCCTCTGCAATCATCCACACATCTGCAATATATACATGGATCTGCATACAAAAATGTGCAGAAGTGTAGTATGAGCACACCATAGCGGTTCCCAGTAAGTATCAAGACTAACCTCGGTGGAGTCGTGACTTCCCGGAATAATTTACAACCATGACAATATAAAGCGGAAGGAAATTACAGAAATCAATCACGAAACAGCACAAAAATACACAGAAAGATGGACAATAAAACAAGCCAAACTGAAATGAAACACAATACAATAGAGAACACCAATAACTCAACCCTACGTAGGTTTGTTCACATCGAGCCTTAGCCATTAAAATCTGTAACTGGTAGAAATCTTTAAACAGCAGTTCATATGAAAAAACTTTTGCAAATAAAATTATTTTTGTATGGTAGAGTTTCCTTTGAAAACATACTTTCTCCAAAAGTATATATAAGTATACTTAGTAGAGAGAATTACCTAAAACATAGTTTCTTTCAAAATACGAAACTTCCCAAGGATGCTTTCCCCATAAATGACTTCCAAATATCATTTTAGGCAAGACTAGTGCTTTTCAAATATACCTTCGATGTAAAAGTCATTCAAATATAATCATTTCAAAACCATTGCTTTTTCACTAATACTTTTCAATAAAATCTCTTGATCGAAATCTCCTCAAGATTTATCCACCAGAACTCAGTCCATAACTCAGAAATTTGCCATGCAGTACAGGAGGAATATCAAATATTTCAAATAAATGCAATAAGAGATCAGTAGGAATATCCAAATTTAGAACAACGGAATAAAATGCAAAGACAAGTGCATGGCATCACCCTTCATGCTTTACTCTCATCCTCACCAAAACAAGTGCAGTAAATAGCAAACAGGAAAAATGGAAATAATAATGCATAAACACTCGGCACGGAATGTCCCCTCGTGCATAACCTCACAAACACTCGGCACGGAATGTCCCCTCGTGCAATAAATAAATAAACACTCGGCACGCAATGTACCCCCGTGCATAACCTCACAAACACTCGGCACGGAATGTCCCCTCGTGCAATAAATAATAACACTTGGCACGGAATGTCCCCTCGTGCATAACCTCACAAACACTCGGCACGGAATTTCCCATCGTGCAATAAATAAATAAACACTCGGCACGGAATGTCCCCTCGTGCATAACCTCACAAACACTCGGCACGGAATGTCCCCTCGTGCAATAAATAAATAAACACTCGGCGCAGAATGTCCCCTCGTGCATGACCTCACAAACACTCAGCACACAATGTCCCCTCGTGCAATAAATAAATAAACACTCGGCACGGAATGTCCCCTCGTGCATAACCTTACAAACACTAGGCACGGAATGTCCCCTCGTGCATAACCTCACAAACACTCGGCACGGAATGTCCCCTCGTGCAATAAATAAATAAACACTCGGCACGGAATGTCCCCTCGTGCATAACCTTACAAACACTAGGCACGGAATGTCCCCTCGTGCATAACCTCACAAACACTCCGCACAGAATGTCCCCTCGTGCATAACCTCACAAACACTCGGCACAGAATGTCCCCTCGTGCAATAAATAAATAACATAAAAAACAATTTAACAAGGGAAATCAACAATAAGAACCATAAATCACAGCAACCGGAAATCAACAATAAGAACCATAACTCACAACATCCCGGCAAGGGAATCAACAACGCAAACAGTATCATTAACAGTATAAACAACAATAGAAATTATACTATCATGGCAAGGGAGTCAACAATGAAAACAACATCATCCCGGCAAGGGAAACAGTTGTAACCAATCTCTCCTAAACAATTAACTTTACGAAATAAAGCTCGGCTCAAACAAGGGCCCAATAATAGTCAACATCAAGAAAGAAACCAACCACATAAATGTTTATCAACTAGGTCCAAGTAGCACATAAGGGAAAAATCATATAAAGCACAATGTAAGACTCACGGGGCATGCTTGACACCAACAAACAGATATTCTAACTACAGCTAAACAACTATAAAGCTAGATAACACTAGTATAGTCAATTTGGCAGTTTTAGGAAGCAAGTATAGCATGAAGACAAGATATTCAATTAAGTCAATTAAGATCAAATATCCAACAAAGGAATCCAAAAGCAAGTAATTCTAATCTAAGCAGGAAAAGATGAAATTAACAACCAAGGATTCAAACATAACAATTACAATCATACACAGGTAACATAAGAACCTACGAATTCTAAAAGGCCAATCTATTAGTAAATAAGTCCGAGTACGCACTCGTCACCTTGTATACACGTACTACAATCAACAAAGAAGACTCAATCCTAAGGGGTAGTTCCCCTACACAAGGTTAGGCAAGATACTTACCTCAAAGACGACAACCCGGTACTCAAAAATAGACTTTTGGGGTAGGAAGGCCTCCTGACGGCTCAAAATCAACTAAAACAACTTCAAAATACATATAAAACGTATAAGGAACTATTCCGAATAATAAAGTTTCAATCTTTACAAAATTATAAAAATCGACCCAAAAGTCGACCACCGGGCCCGCACCTCGGAACCCGACAAATTTTACAAATTTTGGTTACCCATTCCGATACGAGTTCATCCATACTAAATCTATCCCATTCCGATATCATTTGGTCTTTCAAAACATGATTTTATATTTTTGAAGTTTTCTTTCAAAACCCACAATTCCCTCAACCCAAAACACAAATTAAATGGTAAAAACAAGAACTAATTCATGAAATATAATTAATTATAGTGGAAGAACACTTACCCATTAGATTCTTGAGAAAAACCATCAAAGAATCGCCCAAAACCGAGTTCTAGAAGTCAAAATATGTTATAAATGGTGAAACCTCGATTTTTGCAAACTTATATTCTGCCCAGGTAATTAACTAATCGTGATCGCGGGAAATTACATGCGATCGCATAGAGATAAGAAATTACTAACCCAAGATATGCGATCGCGAGTAGTATAATGCGATCGCATTGAAGGGATTATGCCATTGCCGACTTATACTACGCGATCGCGGTACATCGAATATGATCGCATTGAAGGATTGTGTGACACCTAAAAGAAGGAACCTATGCGAACGCGGTTATACATACGCGAACGCGGAGTATAAAATGTTATGGGGTATGCCATCGCGAGGCTTTCACTGCGAACGTGAAGAAGGAAAGGAATGGGCAGGTCCAAGCCACACTATGCGATCGCGATTGTTACTTTGCCGTCGCATAGAGGAAAACCAGAAGGAAGACTTCAGTAGTGAAAATTTAAGGGGATTTGACCCGGAACCTATCCGAAACCCACCTGAGGCCCCTCGGGACCCTGTCTAAATGCATGAACAATTCTTATAACCTAACACGGACTCGCTCGAGGTTTCAAACCACATAAAACAACACTAAAATGATGAATCAAACCAAAAATCAATGAAATTCCTCAAAACTTCTTTAAACATCAAATTTTGTATTTTTGACCCGAATCACGTCAAACCAAGTACGTTTATGACCAAACTTCACTGATAAAACATTTAAATCATATCAAACCTGTACCAGGCTCCGGAACCAAGATACGAGCCCGATACCACAGGTTTCACATCAAATTTTATATTCAAAAACCTTTATATTTTTCAGAAAATAATTTTCTTTAAAAATTCATTTCTTGGAATTGGGACCTCGGAATTCGACTCCGGGCATATGCCCAAGTCCTATATTTTCCTACGGAGCATCCGGGACCGTCAAATCACGGATCCGGATCCGTTTACCAAAAATGTTGACCAAAGTCAACTTTATTCAAATTTCTAATACAAAATTATCATTTTTATCAGTTTTTCACATAAAGGCTTGGCGACTACACGCCTGGGATGTGCACACAAATCAAGGTGATATAGAAGGAGTTTTTCACGACCTCGGAACATACAATTAGCTAGAAATATACGGGATGACCTTTTGGGTCATCACACGCATACAACTGGACTTTCCTGATTTTAGGCGCTATTTACTGCTGTATTCATGAATAGAAATTCCCGCTAATGGAACCAATTTGTTTAACCAAAGAATCAGATTCTTAGTCAAAGCTTTTTTTAAGAAGTACTCGGGCTTTTGATAATCAAGAGAATTAGCTAAAACAATAATTGAAATCAGAACTTCAGAATAGGAAAATAATAAGAGCACAAGATTGTAAAGTAACAATGATTAGAACGTGTCCATACAAGTAGTATTTTATTCCCTTTTATAGGGAATTTCTTATTACAACGTCTACTCCTCTTTATGATTGAGCATTAATGAGAATTTATATCATTAATGAAACGTTACAACAGGTAATCGTAACTATTGCGTGAAGATTTTGTAACGGTTAAACTCATTGATTGAAGATCTATAAATATGCCCTCTTTTCAGCCCTAATTCATTTTGACTGTGTCTCTTCAACTCTTCAAATAGATTCGAGCACCCGCTTCTAATTACCTCGTAGGTGTTTATCTCATATCTCTTTGTTCCGCATCTCTTTCTAAACTTTCATCCAGCTATCGCTCTTCCATCGATCTATGTGGCTTGCTTCTTCATTCACTCAATTTATTCCACGTGTAATATATATTTTTACTAATACAGATAGTCCCTCCATTTACCATTTATTTATCAATTAAATATTTGGTAAGTGGACACTCATTTATGGCGGAAATGTTTTGCCGCCGTTTCACTCATGCCATTGAACCTGCTTCTAAACTTATATGTCACATGTCACTTCCATTTAATGCATGTTCCATGTGGCAATCCCATATTTGTTCTTCAATTATTCAGCATATTTTAGGGCTTTTTGCGGCTGCATCAATCATGAAGTGACAGTTTTTGTAATGGCATTCCCATCATTATTTGCCATTTTTTGACGATTGCCTTTGTATATAAATACCCCTTTTGCCTTTGCTTCTACAAAAAACTTCTATCTTTATTTCATAACTTGCAGATTCCTTTCTCATTCAACTGTGTCTTCTTCAAACAAAGACCCTAAAAAAGTCATAATAGTAGATGAACTATCTCCTTCTTCTGTTCCGGTTTGGAGTAGAAGGGGTGGTAGACTAAGGTGTTTAGGGTCAGCATCTATTAGAGGATCTCACTCTCAACATAATATCACTCCTCCACAAACTTCTAGGGCTAACATTACTCCATCATCTTCTTCTAGGGCTAGAGCTTCAACTTCTCATAGATCTTTTTCTAGGAGTAGAGAATCCAACGAACCGCTTTTTGAATCTACGGTAGATGAAATCATACACGCTGAACTTTACTTTGTAAACGATAGTGAGGCAATAAAAAACTAGGTTACTTCCATGACATCTCTTGATCGCGCTGATCTTTACCCCTCTCAAATCACTGAGGGTTTATTTCTCTTGTGCGTAGAGACTATTGTTGGAAATCTGATTTCCCGGTCTTGGTCCCCAATGAAAATCAAAGGATAACTTCTTAGAAAGCTTGTTTTTCTTTCGTATATACATATCCCTTTACTTTAGGTTTCAAGCCTCTCATCGACCCAGTCATTATAGAGTTTTGTCGCTTTTTTAACGTGTGTTTGGGACGGATCGGTCCTATTATTAGGAGGGAAATAGCATGCCTTAGGTATTTAGCTAATTTGGCTTCTCTTACCTTTACCTTTTATCACTTGATCCATCTTTACTCTCCCAAATTATTTCATTAGGGAGTTTTTACTCTCGTGGCGAGGAGTAAGAGAGTCTTAGTCATCCCTGATGATGACAAAGACCGAGGATGGTATGCTAGGTTTGTTGTTGCCTCTACTAGTGGATTAGTAGGTGAAGAAAATATGTCATTCCCAGAGAAATGGAACTTTGCACGTAAGTTGTCTACTTACTTCTTTCCTTCTCTTGATGAATGTTCAGTCCCGTAACTGTTTTTATCTTTTTTCAGCAACCATGGGATCTGTCAAGGAGATTTCGAGTTTTCATTGTTGGGTAGAAAAATTGTTGTTGATTGCTCCAATGGAGGAAAGGTCTTGGAAGTACCTTTCTTCTAGGTTTGTTTGGAAAGTAAAGACTCATGGTAAGTTTTCTTCTTTACTTTTTCTTTTTACTCTCCTTCGAACTTTACTGACCGTTTTTGCTTATTAGGGTTTCCTGTTCATGGTATTACTACTGCTGCAATAACTACTTCGAGGCTCTCCTTATCTAAGGCTCAAGAAACAATTTTAGGCTCTTCATAAAAAAGGAAAGTGGATAGGACCCAGCCTGCAAAAGATGAAGAGGAGCAGGAGGAAAGCTTGTTGGTGCGTAGGCCATGAGCAAGAAAAAGAGTTGTATTTGATGATGAATCTTCTCCCCTTTCTGGTCCATCTCCCGTGCCCGAGCCTGATGGTACTGCCCCCGTGTATTCTGAGGAAGAAACTCCTGCTGCAACCCATGATTCAGTTGAAAAATTATTTCATCAAGGGTTTCATGAAGAACATATTGGCTCAATTTCCAAGGAAGCCCCTCTTGCCATCTTTCCCGCATATGCTCCAGTGGAACATCAATTAACCATGCTTGTTTCCATTTCTGTTGCCCCGACTGTGCCACACGTGGCTCCCTCGACTACTCCTACTACCATGCCTTCTAATGTTGAAATAGGGTCTTCTAGTAGTGGGGTGATGAAACAAGTTATCATCGAGGTTCCTGCGAAAGACAGCCTTTTGAAGAAATCAGGCCAGGCGGAGGTATGGTTGAAGCCTTTGATCGGCCATGTTATTAGGTCAAAGTTGGAAAGTAACAGCTCTCTCACATGGATGAATGAGATTGTACACTCATATTTAAAGGTACACTTCGTGTGTTTTTGTTTTTCAGAATTTATCTTTTACCGTATCATATCTTCCTTTTTTGTGCAGATCAATCTCATTGGCACAGAGATGATGAAAAGGATTGTACATACGGACCAGTTGATGAATACTACCATACCGAAGCAGATAGTTGGAAAGAGCAGTTTGAGAGTCTTCAAATAGACATGGAAGCAGTAGAGGAGGAAAAATGTACCTTGGAGCAGGAGGTAAGAGTGTTAGAAGCGGAGCTAGCTATTGAAAAGGCTTCATCAAATCAGGCAGGAAAGGATAAAAATCTCCTTGAATCTTCATTTGCTGAACAACTCTCCCGAGCTTCTGAAGAAATAAGAAGCTTAAAGGACTTGCTGAACCAGAAAGAGGCTTATTCTGGAGAACTTGTTCAATCGCTCACACAAGCCCAAGAAGACCTCCGTGAGTCTTCTAGTAAGGTTCAATTCTTGGAGAGATCCCTTGCCCCTTTGTAAGCTTCCTATGATGCTGCTTTTATTGAAAGGGATGAGTTGAGAGCAGAAGTTGATCAATGGGAGAAGGATTATGAAGTTCTCGAGGATAAAACAGCCGTTGATGTGAGTTGGGCTTACTTGAATACCCGTCTTGATACATTAACGAAAGTAAGCCAGGAAAATATTGACTTGAAAGCTGAGATTGATAAAACTAAAGAGACAATCGAAAAGGCTCGGCAAAGTCAAAGTTTCTCATCACCTGAGGTTCAGGTTCCCGTAGGTGACGAGATTGTACCTGGTGAAGTTGCTGCTCAACCCTCACCATCTCAAGCTGCTCCTTCTACTGATGAAGTCAATCCCCTTCAGTGAAAAGTGAAAATGCTTGTTACCCCCTTCGGAGAAATTTTGTATAAACAAGTTAGGTTTGAACTAAGCTCATACTTAGTTTTAACCATCGTATAATGTTAAGTCTAAGTTTTTTGGCTCAACTTGTGTGTTTCAAGTTTCTGTTTTACTCTAAATGTTTGCATAAAAATGCTTTTGATCTTTCGTGTCTTTTTGAAATAAACACAATCAATAAAATAGGGCCCTTTTATAAACGACACTTAATGAAGAAGACTTCTCAACTTCATAATGGGGTAAATGTACAAAAAAGGAATAGGAATTCACATGTTCCTTTGATTGAAGAAAGTTTTTGTATTTATTTGAACTTTCGTAAGACTTTACATGTGTTAAAGTATCGTCTATAGCTCTTTCGTAAATGTTTTCTATTACAACAGATTTGAATAAATACAAGGGTATAAATTTCAACCCGTGAATAAATTTCTCCTTTGACCTAAACATTCGTTTACGTTCACGAGTATGTTTTTGGTAGGTTTCTGAATCAGGCTTGCATTTTTGGCTCTTTTCATTTCACTCATAACTTTCGATTTGTTGGGTAGAATAGATCTTTAGGCTTGAGTTATGACTCTTTGCTAGTCTTCTTTGCCTTCCATATTATATAATAGTCCCCCAAGTGTTTGAGCTTTGAAGTATGAAATCTCGAGCACTTGATTATTCCTTCTTTGTGGTCCTTTTCCTGAAAAGGAAAAACATACGGGACTCGAAGGTATATAGTTTAGATGATGACTGCTTAACCCTTTAAAATTTCCATCAGATAGGTAACTCTAGATCGAGAATAAGTTACTTCTGCGAGTCTTTACAGGTCTAATATCATCATTTGGTATGGGTTAGCTTTTTGCCTATCATCTAAAATTGTTAGTATAACTTTATCTGTACTAAATAAAATCGTATGTAAATGATATCTAACTGTGGGTACTTCCTTTGCTTAAAAGTAGTATGTTTTTAAATGAACAACGTTCCAACTCGAGGGTAAAACCTTGCCATCCATAATTTCCAACTCGTAAGCCCCCTTTCCTGCGATGTCGCGCACTTCATAGGGTTCTTCCCAATTTGGGTTTAACTTTCCTGCTCCAGCAACTTTTGTCGATTGAAAAACTTTTTTAAGGGCAAAGTCCCCAATTTTAAAATATCTGAGGTGAGCTTTTCTATTGTAGTACCGCTCTATAATCTGCTTTTGAGATGCCATGCGAATTAAAGCGGTTTCTCTCCTTTGCTCAAGTAAATCTAGATTTGTTCTTAACTCGTCGTTGTTTGACTCTTCTGTTGCTAATGTGAATCTCGTGCTTGGCTCACCAATTTCTACTGGTATTAAGGCCTCTGAACCATAGACAAGTGCGAATGGGGTTTCTCTCGTGGCTGTTTTTGATGTTGTTCTATAAGCCCATGTCACTCCTGGTAGCTCTTCAAGCCAATTTCCTTTTGACTTTTCTAGTCGTTTTTTCAATTTATTTATGATAGTATTATTCGTTGACTCAGCTTGTCCATTAGCCACGAGGTGATACGGTGAAGAGGTGATACGTTTGATCTTCCAACTTTAGAAGAATTCGGTGATTTGCGAGCCTATAAATTGTGGGCCATTATCACATACGATCTCCTTTGGGACACCAAGCCGAAATATGATATTTCGCCAAATGAAGTTCTTCACCTCTTTCTCTCGTACCTGTTTAAAAGCACTTGTTTCTACCCATTTTGAAAAATAATCTGTTAATACAAGTAAGAATCGTACCTTTCATTTGGCTTGGGGTAGAGTTCCTACTATATCCATTCCCCACTTTATAAATGGCCATGGGGATATAACCGGATGTAATAATTCTGCGGGTCGATGCATGTTATTAGCGTAGCGTTGACATTTATCGCATTTGGCTACGAAATTTTCAGCGTCTTCTTCCATTTTAGGACAATACCCTGCTCTGATTAGAGACTTAACTAGAGATCTTCCACCTGTGTGATTTCCGCAACATCCTTCGTGTATTTCTTTCATCACGTCCTTAGTTTGATTAGGTTCGAGGCACCTTGCTAAAGTAACGCCAAACATTTTGCGATATAAATTGTCACGTACCAGACAATACCGTGCAACTTTTCGTTGAAGTGCTTGAGCTTCTTTCTTATCTTCAGGCACGGTACCATACTGCAAAAAATTTACAATTTTGTTTCTCCAATCCCAAGTTAAATTATTAAACATCACCTCGTGCTTGTCTTGGTCAAGTGCTGAATGAAATAAATGTATTACAATAGCATTTTCTTCACTCGTTACATCTGTTACTGAAGCGAGGTTAGCTAAAGCATCTTCTTCTGCGTTTTCTTCTCTGGGTATTTTCACGATCTTCTAGGACTGGAATTTCCTCACCAGGTCCTGTGCCTTTTCCAAATATTGCTGCATTTGAGTTTCCCTAGTGGTGTAAGTCCCTGCATCTTATATACCACCAGTTGAGAGTCACTCTTGATCACGATTTGCTCTATCGAGATTTCTCGTGCTAATTCAAGTCCTGCAATGACAACTCCATACTCTGCTTCATTGTTAGTAATAGGATAACATTTAATTACTTGCTTTATCATTTCTCCCGAAGGTGGTATTAAGACAATTCCTAAAGCGGATCCTTTAACATTAGAAGAGCCGTCAGTAAATAAAGTCAATGTTCCGGGATTAGCCCCGGTAAAAATCTATAATTCCTTTTCTACTTTAGGAATTATATTAGTATTAAAATCTGCGAAAAAATCTGCTAAAACCTGAGACTTTATTGTTGTCCTAGGCTGATAAACTATATCATATTCGCTTAGTTCTATTGCCCACTTGGCCAACCTTCCTGCAGTTCCTGTTTATGCAGGATATTTCTTAAATGATATGAAGTTACGATACAAATTGGATGACAATAAACATATGTTCTCAATTTCCTAGCTGTCATGACTAGGGCGAAAGCTAGTTTTTCTAGATGAGGGTATCTAGTTTTAGCATCCAATAGGGATTTACTTACATAGTTAATATGAGATTGCTTACCTTTGTCTTCCCGTACTAGGACTTCACTTATATCTACTTCTGCAACAGCAAGATAGATATACAACCTTTCTCTTTCCCTTGGCTTGGATAATAGTGAAGGATTTGATAGGTAAGCCTTCAAATTTTTGAGGGCTTGCTGGCGTTATCCAGTCCATTCGAACTGATTCTGCTTCTTTAATACTGAGAAGAATTTAAAACTCTTCTCTGAAGATCTCGAAATGAATCTTCCTAAAGTCGCGATCCTGCCTATCAACCTTTGAACCTCTTTTTTATTCGTGAGTACATCAGGTATTTCTTCAATAGCTTTAATTTGAGCAGGATTTAATTCAATGCCTCCATTAGATACAAGAAAACCCAAAATTTTACCTGATTCGACACCAAAGGCGCACTTTTTTGGATTTAGTTTCATATTATACCTGCGAAGGATCTCAAATGAATTTGAAAGATGTTGGAAATGGTCCTAAGCTTGTATTGACTTCACCAGCATATCAGCAATGTATACTTCCATTGTCTTCCCCAGATGTTCCTGGAACATCTTGGTCACCAGCCTTTGATACGTGGCTCCAGCATTTTTCAAGCCAAAAGGCATGAATTTGTAACAATAAGTACACCTCTTGTATTGAACCGATATTTAAGAGTTTTTGTACCTCTTCATCGATCACTTGATTGTTGAATGATCCATGCTTCCTTTTCTTTTGTTTGACAGGTACAAATGATGGATCTTCGTTCAACTTATGAGTCATCACCTTTGGGGTATACTTGTCATGTCTGAATGGGACCAGGCAAAACAATCTGCGTTAAATTTTAAATATCCAATAAAATTACCTCTTCTGACTGGGTTTAGCCTTTCTCCAATGTGGATTCTTTGTTCCGGCCTATGTTCGAACAGTGGAACAGCTCCGAGCTCCTCAGTAGTTATCTTTATGTTTTCATTTTCCTCTGGCTCTTGAATAACATCTGGCATGGAGTCCACGTCCGTATGTTTTGATGCAACCTCCGTTGTGATTTGATTCACCGTATCTTTATCATTTGTTCTCATATCTGTTTGAGTTGCTCCCGCGTCTTTTAGTTCTACTTTCGCTTCTTTTTTATTCGAGTGTATCATTGAATTGATATTCCTCGAAATTTGTTGATCACCTCGAATCTGCTGAATTCCCCATTTTGAAGGGAATTTGATAACCTGATGTAGAGTGGATGGTACAACGTCTATGTCATGAATCCATGGACTTCCCAAAATTACATTATAGGCCATGTCCGTATCAATAACTTGAAATTTTGTTTCTTTGATGACGCCTTCTGCATAAGTACTTAACTCAATTTCTCCCTTTGTTATGACAGTAGAGTTATCGAACTCGGATAATGAACGTGCTTTTGGGATTACACGGTCTTCCATAAGCATCTCCTCCACAATTCTCAACAAAATAATATTCACCGAGCTACCTCGATCAATCAATACTCGTTTCACATTAGTGTCATGTATAAGTAAAGATATTACCAGTGCATTGTTATGAGGGACTAGTAACCCATCAGCATCAGCATCGTCAAATGTGATACTACCATCCTCCAAGGTTTCACGAGTTCGCTTCCCGTGAGTTATTGTGAACTTCATTGTCTTTCTTGTTGCAGTATAGGTTATTCCATTAACCTCTTCTCCGTCGTTTGATAAATTTACTGTTCTTTTTGGAGATGGTGATTTTGGGGGCTCCTGCATGTTCTTCATATATGTCTGCTTACTTTTTCCACTAAACAATTCTGTTAGATAGCCCTGTTTCAATAAATATGCTACCTCACCTTGTAATAACCTGAAATATGATGTTCTATGCCCGTGATCATTGTGGAATTCACACCAGAATTCTGGGTTCATCTGTTTGGATTCGATCTCATATCTTTGGTGCAACGAACTTTATCTCCCATATTTCTCAACACAACAATTAGCTCGGAAGTACTTACATTGAAGTTATAGTCTTCAATTCTCGCATTTGTGTTATTACCTCTATTTCGTTCATCTCGATCCTTTCTGGATCTTGATGATGATGAACTTGAATCTCTATTTGACGGTCTATGATCAGGCCGTGCATTTCAAATTTGGAACGAGCTTCCCGTCCCGAAGGTCCCATATATGGCTCGTACCTATTTTTACCAGTTTTCTTTTCTGATTCTGATCGCCTTGAACTCGTCCTTTCTTCTGCCTTAGATTGAGCTATGGTATCCTCTTTGATTCATAATTTGGTATTGTACCTGTTATAAACATCATTCCAAGTTGTGGCTGGGAATTCTCGTAAACTTTCTTTGAGTTTCCTCGTAGCTTCAGAGCTTTTCTCGTTCAAATTGCTCGCAAATGCCATAGCTGCCCAGTTCTCAGGTACTCTAGGTAACAACATCTTTTCCCATTGGAATCTGTCTACAAATTCTCGAAGCAACTCTTTATCTCCTTGTTTTACCTTGAATATGTCTTCCATTCTCTTTTCTACTTTTTGTACCCCAGAATGTGCTTTTATGAACGAATTTGCAAGCTCAGCAAAAGAGTCAATAGAATTTTTGGGTAAGAGAGAATACCATGTTAGTGCTCCTTTAGTGAGCGTCTCCCCAAACTTTTTGACCAGCACAGACTCGATCTCTTGCTTGGTTAGGTCGTTGCCTTTTACTCCTGTGGTGAATGCGGTGACATGGTCACGTGGATCAGTTGTTCCGTCATATTTTGGTATATCGGCATTTTGATTTTTTAGGAATCGGTAAAGGTGCGGCACTTGGCTTCCATGGTTGTTGAGAATATTTATCAATATCAATCCCTTTGATGACAGGTGGTACGCCAGAAATTTGCTCGATATGATCATTTTGTTCCTTCGCTTGTTTCTGCAAGGTTAGTATTAAAGATTGCAAATCTGAATTACTAGTCATACCTGGTCTCCCTTCGAGCGATTTGTTTGGAATGCCTCCACTTCCGGAATTAGCTAGTCCTGATTGTGGATTTTCCGCAGTTGCAGTATTGTTTGGAGGAGGTGTTGGCGGTATAGTTGGTAGCCTCCTCACGAAAGCTTGGAGAGATTCATTCACATATTCAACAACTATTTGCTTCACAGTGTCTTGCTCTCCTGTTTCTTCATTTCCAAGCTGGTCATTGTTGTGAGTCGTGGATCTTTCCTGGGTTCGTTCCCTTGAATCACGTGGGGTTCCTTGAGGCGATGGAGTTCGAGTTCCTGTTGCCTGTTGGTTGTTGTCGTTGGCTTTCGACATGATTCAGTAAGGAAAATTTAGAAAGTAAAAAAGGATTACCAGATTCCCGGTAACGGAACCAATTTGTTTAACAAAAGAATCGGATTCTTAGCCAAAGCTTATTTTAAGAAGTACTCGGGCTTCTGATAATCAAGATAATTAGCTAAAACAATAATGGAAATCAGATCACTTTAGAATAGGAAAATAATAAGAGCACAAGATTGTAAAGTATATTTCAACAATGATCAGAA
>MDKI01010775.1:0-17224 GCA_005239505.1 Nicotiana paniculata
CTAGTCTAATAGTCTCTTAAGTAGTTAACTAAATCCTAAAAGCTGTCTAAGATAGTTAGTTTAAGATTAACTAACTAAAACAAATTAGTTGACATAGGCTTATTAGTTAATTAAGTTTCTGATTTTAGGTAATTAAGTAAAATTCACCAAACTAAATCATTTAACTTAAGAATTGAATTGATCCACTTACCTTAAGTAGCAAGGTAAACCTAGTTTGACTAATAGGAGCTTTAATCAATTAACCTAATTAGTTGACCTAACCTTCGTTAAAAAAAAACAATTAATAGTCACCTATGGGACCTAACTAGTGTTAGTTAACTATAGTTAAACAATAACCCAAGTGAGTTTTAACCTTGATTACCCAATGGTAATTCAGGGACTCCAAGGGGTACAACAAGTAATGTAGATTAGGAAATCAGATTTTTAAGGGTAGAAAGGTCTTTCCTAAGACTGGAATGTTGTGGAAAGGGGCAGCTGTCCCAAAAGGATAGGGTGGACAGTTATACATGTACCCTCTTCAGCCTAATAAATTAGGAATATACCAAAGGATATCCCATTCCCAAGTCTCCTATAGATAGACTCCCCTCCCTTTAGACAAGGAGGATTTTTTTTTTGGGGGACACTCTGAAAAATATTCTTTCAACCTCTCTTAGCTGCTAATACATTCTGAAAAATACAGAAAGAATCAAGATATTTTCTCATTCATAAACAAAAATTTCAAGAAAAAAAAAAGAGTATTAGTAGAAAAACAAAGAAAAATCTGATTTCCCTCGGAATCAAGTTCATAAATACATGGTCTAGTTCTCAGCTTCTGCTTCTTTTACTTTAGACTCTGATTTTGGGAGTTTTAAGCATTCTTACTCAAGATTTCTGGATCAATTCTTGCTGGGCTACTGGGTTTTCTTTGGGTTTCTGTTTGCTTCTGTTGATTTCTCTTCCTTCTTGCTGTTTATTGTTCATACTTGACCTTTATTTGGTCAAGTCTCTTTGCTGTTTTTCTCTTAAAAGGTATGTATCAGCTCATCTCTTCTTAATGAAATTTTTGGACTAGAATCCTCATTTTGTGCTCACTGTATAAAACTAGCTATTCTTGATAAATGAAGTTACTGTTTCTGTTTTGTTAGATGTGACTGTGTAGATGTTTATTGGCATGATAATGACTCTGTGAGTATGATAGGTAATGTCTTGATGTTAGTATTTCTCCTGTTGGTGCATGATTGTTTGCTTCAGATTATATGTATATAAATGTGATAAGTACTCATAGTTTTATATTAGGATACAAGCTGCATCAGGGTGTTGTTCTGACCTTCTCTATGGTTATATTCCATAAATAAGAATGCAGAAATATGCTTTCGATTGAGTCTCTTTGGTCAATAAAGAGATTCAATAAGCAAGTCTCTAGATAGTTTAGGATATTGGCATTAGGGTAGATGAATATTACTTCTTAATAGTCAAATTCACCCCTTAGTACTGCACAAACATTAGTATGGTTGGTTGAAGTTGATCCTTTTAAAGGGTATAAAATATGTAATTAAGAAAGGCATTAAAGTGAGGAATCTGAACCTTTGAATGGTCAGATTCATCCTCTAAAATGCCTAAATAAGCAAGCCTCTATATGGTTTGGAATTATGTTAAGTTAGCACTAGGGTAGATGAATCTGACTTCCTAATAGTCAAATTCACCCCATTGATAGTGCATAACAGTAGTTTAGCTTTGCTGAAAATTATCCTTCAAAGGATATAAGTGTGTAATGAGAAGGAGCTTTAGGAAAGTGAATCTGAAGTCACAAAATAGTCGGATTCACTCCTCAAAATGCCCATAGTAGTCAAAGTATTTGAATAGATGCTTGCTAAAATCTGTTGCATAACATAAAGATGGCTGTTAAGAGTCTAAACAAAGTGATATCATTGGATTTGAATCTAACCCTTTCTATGGTTGGATTCAGTCCATAAAAAGGCATGAACATATTTTGTTCTCCTATGGCATCACTAAGGTTGAATCTAATTTCCTGTTATGGCTAGATTCATCTTACAAAATGCCCAAAGGTCTGTCGTTAATACTGTCCAAGTACTCAAACTTTGGACTTATAATTTTAGATTAACATTGAAAAATGCAGGTTTAAGTCTTCGAAGGACATGTTTGTTGGCTTGCATAGGAGCAACAACAAGTTTTGTTTTTCCTTTCTTTAGTTTTCCTATTAGTGAAAATCGATATTATTATGGTAATTTAATAGCATATCTACAGTCTTCTATATACATTTCACCCTTTTTTAGTTGTAAATATGGACTGAACTATATAAAATTTATGATCAGTTGTATTTTTCTTAAATCTGAAACATTTATTACTACAGCAGTTATGGGCCAGACCTGCTAAGGTCACCCGAGCTGGGCCAGACTCATGAATATGGCCCAATTGAGCCTGATAGTGTCTGAATTTCAGGCTATGGGGCCTGGAATGTTAGAACCATTAAATGTTTTAAACAATCTGTAACCAATCCTTTTCTCTTCTGTTGTCAATTAGCATGAGGAGTATTTTTATTTACGAAATCCGCTGTAAATTTCTCACTACCGAACACAAATGGGTTTCAAATCGATTATCAAAAGATAGAATCTAAAATCCGTTTTTTTTTCTTAGACTGTCCGCTCTAAATAAAAGCAACCATGGCTTAGTTCAGTTTTTTAAGGTTGTTCTGTCACAAAATTTAAGACAAAGTTCCATGTTGGATCCATGAGCTATGTGTAAATACTCTTGTTTAGTATATAGGAGTAGATCAAATGGTAAAGAAATCTTATACATGTAACATTATATTCACAATTCAAATTTTCCTTATTTATTACCATATAGAATGCGAGATGTGTTAGCATGTTTGTTCTTAACTGTTTTTTGAATCATGTCCAAATGACGTAATTAGGATGGCCTAAAGTGATACAATTTGGGGCTTAAATGTGGCCATAGCCCAAAACATGTTATCTTTAGGCTATTGAACATCATTTTAGGTAATCCTTAGGTAGAATGAACACCTTTACTTTGAAACTTGACAAAAATTGAGTATTACCTCAAATTACCTTAACCTACACTCGGGAGTGGCAACTCATGCCCCCGACCCTTAACTCTAAACAACTAATAAAATGCACGTAGCAATCACGGGTGCATTTCATGTGACGTTTTTGCCATGTGCTAAAAAACAACAAGTGTACGCCATCGTAACTTGTCCAAGATAAATCCATAAACGTCCTAATTGATTTTAAAACTAAAAATGCTCCCTCAAATGGAAAGCATAAAGAATAAACGAACGTCGCCTCAAATAGCCACTATAAAATTTTCATGAGCATAGTCTTGACCACGTAATCTACATTCAGGTGCGACAACTCATGTCCCCGTCTTTAACTTCAAACTATAATAAAAATCACGCTTTGTAATTGTGGGTGCATTTCATGTGGAATAGTTATAATGTGTCCAAAAACAAATAAGTGCACGCCATCGTGACATATTTCAAGATAAATCCATAAATATTTAAAGCGGCTAACAAGTGAAAAGGCTAAAAGCACAATAGGTTTAAAATACGTAGATAATCAGATAATTAAGCCAAAAATTAATAGTTAAGCGACTGTGCTAGAACCACGAAACTCAAAAATGCCTAACACCTTTTCCCGGGTTAACAGAATTCCTTACTCGGATTTCTAGTCGCAGGCAAAAAATTAAAACAGAGTCAAATTTTCCTCGGTTTAGGATCTTCAAAATAAAATGGTGTCCCGGAACATCGTCAAAAATCCGGGTGGCGACTCTGAAATAATAAATAAATCCCAAAATCGAATAATGTCACTTTAAAGTGAAAGAACTCCCTTATTACCCCTTCATTATCCCGGGGGAGGAAAAAGGAGGTGTGACAGCTCTGGCGACTCTGCTGGGGACGACGAACCCTGAATCTCTGGTTCAGGGTTCAAGAATTCGAGCTTAGAATAAACCGTTTTATTTGGCTTTATTATCTGATTTTTACATGTTTAAACCAAACGTGCTAAATGTCGCTTTTTACCGCTTCGATAATATCTGAACTGTATATAAACTGTGCCGAAACCCTTCTTCTCTCTGAGTCTTCTAAATCATCTAGGAAGTGTGCACTTCGTGCGACTTATTTTCTGTTAGAGTCATATCCAAATTTTAGAACGAGGTACGGACAAGTTGCAAAGCCGGTGGAGCTTCTGTATTCCCGGTATGCTTCCCTGAACTCGGCTCGAGCTGTCTGCTCGGATAAGCCTGGTCTAGAAAAAAACCCCAGGTTTAAACCTAGAATAACAAAACCTCATGCCGGATCCCTAGCAGGAGCGCTTAGCTGCATCATGTGCATTTGACTTAGGGGACTCAACACAGGGGTTGAGTCCGTCTAGGACAGGTGTACCCGAAATGAAAGACTACCCGGATGCATCTTACTTGTTACGTATGCATTTATATGTTTCAGCTTGTGTATTGACCGGCTAAACCAAAAATGAACAGAAAAATCGAGAGTGAGGTAGAAAAGAGAATTCACCATGTTTTGAAAATCCTCGTACTTATCCCGAAACTCTGCCAAAATTTCTGAAAAAATAAAACAAAATGAGTGGGTGTATATTTTTAATCGGCCAGGATTTTTCCGATTTAGGCATTGTTTGATTCTCACGGGTGTGGGATACGTAGGCAACTCTCATCGGGTCCAACTCCATTTTTCAAAATCAAAAGGATATAGCCCTAAATAAAATTAGGTGACGCCATTATAGCCTGATCGCCCAAGTGGGGCGCCGGAAGGCCGTTTTTGCAAAAGTGGCCGCCTATGTTTTGTCTTTAAATTTCGACCCAATTCGCGAACACAGCCTTAAAAAAAAACTTCCTGCCCGAAGTATTGAAGGGCCGTATTCGCAAAGGTGGTCCTTTTTTCTTTATAACAAAACCCTTTGCCAAAATGACACTTTACAAAAATTTTTCTGTTGTTTTAATCAAAAATGAATGTGCAGGATGAATACAGTTGAAAACATCCCCTTCAGGGCAGTCGAGGAAATCCCTCTAGGACTCCATATGTGGTGGAGCAACTTGGGGGAAGCTAGTAGAAAGTCTGTTATGAAGGATTTAGGGGGACTTACTGGTCTCCTCAAAATCAAGCCGAGGTTGGACATCATCGAGGCTCTAGTACCATTTTGGGATCCCGCCCACAACGTGTTCCACTTTTCAGACTTTGAATTGACGCCCACGCTAGAGGAAATAGTAGGGTATGCTGGTCTCGCTGACAATCTTAGAAGTCGGTACCTAGTGGCACCCAGGGCGGTGACTCCACATAAGTTTTTGGATATGTTGAACATCAGTCGGGACGTCCAAGACCCCCACCTGTCTGAAGGTTTCTGCACTTTCTATTTTATTTACAGACGTTATGGAGATCCCCAGGGTTATGAGGCTAACAACACTGGTCTAACTCACAAAGACCAGGCTAAATGGGAAGCCCGCCGGGGGCTAACTTTTGTGGTAGCATTCTTGGGCATCTTAATTTGCCCAAGAAATGACGGATGCATAGACATCAGGCTTGTGGGAATAGCAGATTTCATGATGAAAAAGTCCAATTACAAACTTATACCGATGGTCTTAGCCGAGATTTACCGTGCTCTGACAATTTGCCAATCTGGGGGAAAGTTCTTTGAGGGGTGCAACCTGCTTCTACAAATCTGGCTGATCGAGCACCTCTGTCACCGCCCAGGCTACATGAACTACGATTTAACTGGTTTGAATTGCATCGAGGAAGGGTCCGTCAAGCCATTAAGTTATGCCCAAGAGTTTCATTTCCTGAAGGCAGGGTCCGTCAAATCTGGAATGAGTGCAGGTTTTTAGAACCTCAAACTCGGGTGAGAGACTTATCCAAAGGGGAAGTGGAGCCCGCCTACACTTCTTGGTATGGCGTAAGAGGCAGGGAGCATCAAGAGCAGGAGCGACCAGCAAAGAGACCCCACGTACAACAATTCACCGAGAAAACTCAAGAGCATTGGGCTTTGTTAGAAAAGGAGAACAGCTACCGAGCCACCATAAGCAAGTTGGAGGCCCAGGTCAGGGAAATCAAGTTCGAAAACATTCTACATACTGCCACAATTGAAGAGGAGACAAATAGATTAGGCCAAGAAAATGAAGTTCTCCGGGCCCAGATACAGGAATTGAAAACAACTGCTGAGAACCCAAAGAGAAGCAGAACTAATGAAAGGCTTATCAAAAGCCTGAGGCATAAAGTATGCAGCTATGGGAATGATTTAGACAAAGCTGAAGAAGAACTGGTCGAAGTTCGGGCAAGATTAACAAGAAGTGCAGAAGAAAGAACAGAGTTTGTCCAGAGATTAAAAAGGAAATATGACCAGGAAGTCGTAGGCTTGAAGGAAAAATTTTCCGCCCTCGAGAACGAAATGGCAAAACAGGAAAAAAGATTTAAGACATAGAGGGAACAGTGCTATGCCATGATGGCTCAATTAGAAAAAGAGTTGCAGCAATGGCAAGAGCAGAGTCACAAAGACGCCCAGACTTTAGAGGCGAGATCCCAGCAAGTCGGGCGCCTGCTTCAAGAAAAGGGTATCATCAGGCGAAGGGTCCAAGAGATAACTGACTACATCGTCACCAAATGTCAGGAATGCGAAGATATGACTCGGACCACTTTCTTCTCAGCGGTTATGATCTTCGTCCACAAGATAATGAACGACCTTTACCGCCTCCGGCAAGACATAGCGCGCAGGCCCGTGGCAAGGCCGAATGATGCCCCACCGGCCCCTGGAGCAACAGAAGCACTAATGTATTTTTGATGTTTTTCGAGTCTGTATTTCACTTTTCTAGTCGTAGTCATGTATTGAGTCCACAGTAGTTTTTATATTTTTAGAAAATATGTGTCGAGTCTGTTTTGCAAACTCTGTAATTCCAAAAGTGGGCTACAAGTTTTCTGTAATCAGAAGTGTTTTATTTAATGAATGAAATTTTTTAGAATGAAGCTTTTAGAAAAAATATGCATTTCTGTCCTTTGGGTTTTGATAGCATGAACTACGTGATGATCTGATTCATGCGGAACCGTGATTAGTCGGCAATCCACATAGGATTCGATCATAACCATAAGAAAGGAAACCGAGCAAGGAATAAAAGAGCGGAAACAATAACAAAGGAAGGGCAAGAATGATAAAAAGAAAAACAAACCGAGAGATAAAGACGGGATGAAGTACACAACTGTTGCAAAACATATAGAAAATCATTTAAATTGATCAGGTGCATTGCATACCCCATACGTGCGATTGTCAATGTGATAAATGTTTCAACCTAACATTTTGTTGGTTCAATTTTAAGGTAGTTTTAGGTGGTTGGTTGTGCGGTAACCTGGCTTCCCATCCTTACTTCACTAGATCAAAAGGGAGCATAGAAATGACATCTGAAAGTCACTTGCCGATCGTCAACTCTTCCGTGGAAGACCTAAATCCAGCCATCCTAACATCTGAGTCAGCAACAGTTGAAGAGAACAGGACTCTGCGTTGCCGCATGATGGAAATGTGGGACGCATGGTCCAATGGTAAGGAACCACCCAGTACCATCCCGGGTTTCCCAGAGATAATCCCCAGGGCAGGCAGGACGTCCAACATCCCCATAAGCTACCCAGCCATGCCATTTGGATATCCAAGTATGTCGGCTCACTTTGCCGGAAGGCCTTCTGAAGTTCGCCCCCAGGCTTTGTTTTCTGGTGTGTCATCCAACATTTTCATCGCACCACCAATCTCCGCCACGGCTCCACTAAATATCTCCGGGCCAAGTTTCGAGCAGCCCGCATTCTCATTCCAAATACCATCTGTCCATCAGGATACCGCTCATACACTCCCAATGCATATCCCCAACAAACTCAGCCTGAGGTCACTTTGGGACAAGATATGAAAAGCCCCGAGCACGAAGAAATAACTCGAAAAATGAAGAGTATTGAACAGAGCCTAAAAAATGTACAGGGGTTGAGCGGGCAGAAAAGTGCCTCCTATGCAGACTTGTGCATGTTCCCGCACGTCCATTTGCCTCTCGGGTTTAAAACACCCAAGTTCGAAAAATATGACGGACATGGGGACCCCATAGCCCATCTGAAAAGGTACTGCAACCAGCTCAGGGGAGCAGGTGGGAAGGAGGAACTTCTCATGGCATATTTTGGAGAAAGCTTGACGGGGATTGCATCAGAATGTTACATGGACCAGGATATATCCCGCTGGCACATATGGGATGACCTGGCACGGGACTTTGTCCGGCAGTTCCAATACAATGTGGACATCGCTCCCAATAGGAACTCACTATCTAATCTCAAAAAGAAACCTCGGAGAGTTTCAGAGAGTACGCCATCAAATGGAGCGAGCAGGCCTCCAGGGTCAAACCTCCGATGGATGAGGTTGAAATGGTCAGCGTCTTTGTACAGGCACAGGAAGCTGATTACTACCAAAATATGATGTCCGCCATGGGAAAACCATTCGCGGAAGCAATCAAAATTGGAGAAATGGTGGAGAATGGTTTAAAAACTGGTCGTATCCAGAGCCAATCTTCCATAAGAGCAACCTTTTAGGCCATCCAAAGCGGATCCGAGAGTGCATCCAACAGGAAAAAGAAAGAAGAAGGGGCCATGATGATTTCCGATGTCAGGAAGCCTCGACAATACCCATGTCCATTTCCCAAAGCTTCCCAACATTACTATCCTCACCAAGATGCAGCTTATGCTGCGCCCCCTTTTCCCTATGCGGTAATGAACGCTCAGCCACATCCCAAGCCGCAACAACAATACAAACAGAATAGAACTCCACCTCAAAAAAATAACCATCGTCCCCCAGCTCCATATAATCAACGCCCTCCTTAAAACAGCTACCCGTACAATACCTATCCCCGAGAACCACCAAGGAGACTTAATTTCACTCCCATCGGAGAGACGTATTCCAGCCTCTTCCCAAAGTTGGTCCAGATGGGACTCTTGCAACCCGTACCCCGAAACGGGCAGAGTCCTCAATCACCATCATATAGACGGGGTACCAGTTGTGCTTACCATTCCGAAGCAGAAGGGCACGACACGGAGGATTGCTGGACCCTCAAAAGGGCCATGGAAAGCCTTATAGAACAAAAGAAAGTGGTTTTAAGGGACGAAGAAGCTCCCAATGTGACGAACAATTCACTGCCCACCCACAATCATGGGCCCGTCATCGGCATAATTTGTGAGGACCAGGATTTTGATCCAGCTCTAAAGGCAATCGCCATCGCAGATATGGAAAGAAAACCCAAGGCGGCACCCAAACCAGTCAAGGAGATGAAGAAGAGTAACTCCGTCCCCAGATCATGGAAAAGGCTGAGACCGGAACAAATAAGGGACCCTCTAAAGACACTATCCTTTACATCCCCAAGGCACACATGAAGGAACAAAGTGTGTTGAGCCCTCCCTGAAGGTTACAATTCAACAAGGCAATAATGAATGGCCCAAAAATGTACGTGCCGAAAGGGACGTATGCGGCGCGGGGGCAAATAATTTCACCCAGGCTAAATGAGCCCGTGGTTATTAGCCGCGCGTCGCAAACTCCTATGAAGAATACTACTGTCGTCCCCTGGAATTACCACAGGACGGTGGTGACATACAAAGGGAAAGAGATTACTGGGGAAACAGGCGATATAAACTCTTCAGAGAAATACCTCGACCCGGAAGAACTAAACAAAAGCAAGCTGAAACGCTTTCCGCCCAAAAGGCCGATCAGTGCCGGAGAGGTAGAAGAATTCTTTAAGAATATGAAAACCTCTGAATACGCCATAATCGAGGAGCTCAAAAAGTCCCCCTCTCAGGTCTCGCTTCTATCCTTGCTGTTAAATTCAAACGAGTATCAGAAGATCGTGATCAAAACCCTTAATGAAGCATACGTTCCGGCCAACACCACAATTGAGAAAATGGAAAGAATGGCAGAACAAGCAGCACTTCAGGTATGATTCTAGACCCGTTCGAGGATGAACGTTTGTTTAAGAGGTGGAGAATGTAACGACCCGACCGATCGTTTTGCGTTATCGGACCCCGTTCCCCCAAATGAAACTTCCCATAGCGGCTTTTTATGATTTATGACTTGTCGGGACTGGTGGTCCGGGATTCGGAGGTGTTTAGAGTGCTTTAGAACACTTGGCTCCTTAAGGTTGGCCTAATTGACCAAGTTTGACTTCGGTCAACATTTTGGATAAATGACCTTGGAATCGAGTTTCGTCGGTTTCGGTAGCTTCGTGTGATGATTTCGGACTTGGGCTTGGTTTTCTAATTACCCGGGGGCATTTCGGTGCCCAATATTGAAATAAGAAGTTCCTTAAGTTCATATTTTGGTTTGGCGCGTGTTTTTGTGTTATCGAGGTCTGAATGGAATTCCGAGATCAGGAATAGTTCCGTTATGTTAATTATGACTTGCCTGCAAAATTCGGGGTCATTCCGAGTTGTATAGGTCGGTTCGGCGCGTTGTGAGCAAAGTCTAGAAAACTTGAAATTCCTAAGTTTGGTTCTTGGTGTTAGAGGGTGTGATTTTGAGTTTTAGCGTTGTTTTAGGTGTTCCGAAGGCTCGAGCGAGTCCGTATTATGATTTGAGACTCGTTGGTATATTTTGATTAGGTCTCGGGTGAGCCCAGGTTCCTCCCGGGCACCTAACGAGGCCAAAAACCAACTAAAATAACTGTTGGTGCAGTTGTTGCTGGTGTGACCGTAGGTGCGGTTGCACAGCCGCAGGTGCGGGACCGCTCCTGCGATCCCAATCTCGCAGGTGCAAAATCCCAGGGGCCCCCCTACCTTCACAGGTGCAGAACAATTTCTGCAGGAGCGGGTCTGCTGGTCCGGAAACTGTTCCGCAGGTGCGAACCCCAGCCCCCTCGCCATTTGCCGCAGGTACGATTCCTTTCTCACCGATGCGGGACCGCAGGTGCGGTCCCTGGGTCACAGGTTCGGAAACACATGTAGGCAGACCTATTTAAATATTTAAAAAATGGATTTTCTTCATTCTTTCTCATACACAAACTCCATTAGAGAGCCTTCAAGGTTGAGCAGCACCCTCCACGACCTATATAGGGACTAACCACCTACTTTTGTTGAATTGTGTGTTTTGCCCTTCACTATTGCACTATTTTTCTTCAAATTTTGTTTTGCAATTCTATTAGTGGGTGTTTGGACATAAGAATTGTAAAATTCTGGAAAAAAGTAAATTTTTTTAAAGTGAAAATGGTATTTGAAAATTAGAGTTGCATTTGGACATGAATATAATTTTGGGTTGTTTTTGAAGTTTTGTGAGTGAAAATTTTGAAAAATAACTTTTTGGAGTTTTCCAAATTTTTGAAAAAGTCAAAATTCATCTTCAAGTGAAAATTTAAAAATTTATGGTCAAACACTGATTTCAAAAAAAAGTGAAATTTTTTGGAAAAAAAGTAAAAAAATTTATATGTCCAAACGGGCTCTTAGTTGTCTTTAAAAAAAAAAAAAAGAATTACTCTCTTGCGGTCACGTGTTTAAATAAGACGAAGTTTTAGAAATTTAAAAGTTGAAAGCATCAAATTATTCCTTTAAATAAATTATGCGAAAGTTTTATATGTGTTTTCATTTTCTTCCTCTTTGTAAATAAAATGAATTTTTATATTAATTGAGCCCTGTAAGTAAGCATAATATTATTGTTTGGCCAAGTTAGAAAAATCAGTTTATTTTGAGAAGTATTTTTTTTAAAAAGTGTTTTCTTCAAAAATACTTTTGGTGAAAAGCGTTTGTTTGCTTCACTTATTAAACCCCAACCCTAGTGACATCCTTTCAACACCAAAAACAGTACTAGCTCAAACCCAAACGTGTTCATATCAGACAGAATGGCTGATAACTTTATTGCCCATGATAATATCATCGATCTACTGATAAAACTTCCTGTGAGATCCCTTTTACGGTTCAAGCTCGTTTGCAAATCGTGGCGTTCACTTATTGAAGATCGTCAATTCATCAATCTTCACCAAGATCGATGCGAAAGTGATACAAAACATTGTCAAAATCAAAAAATCTTTCTGAGATGTTATGGAATGGTGACTGAACAAATTTATGACTACTCCTTAGACGCCCCTTCACTTCAACGTGATTCTGTTGTCTCTCTTCTTATGCCTCCAACAGTTCCAGAATCTTCACAGCGTGATGATGTATATGTGAATTCTTGCAGTGGGTTATTTGTTATAGCTCTCTCTCCTTACAATATTGTCCTGTGGAACCCGGCTATAAGAGAATCAAGAAAAATCCCAAGTGCAATCTCCATTGACGGTGAGAAGGGGTCCCATACTTTTTATGGTTTAGGGTACGACTCTCCATCTTCCAAAGACGATTACAAAATAGTTAGACTAGGATTAATATATCATCCAGATGGACATGATGTTCAAATATTTTCGACCAAGAGTGACTCATGGAAATTGATTGGGAGGCTACCCGTAAGCTATGTCATTGAGGGAGATATGGTTGTTGCTGATGGAATTGTTTATATGATCATAAAGGAGTCACCCGACAATAGATTTATTTTATCTCTGTGTTTGAAAAATGAAAATTTTGAAGAAATATTGTTTCAAGGTCGTCGGGACCTAATAATGGACAAACCAAATTTGTTCACTGTTGGAGGAGGCCTTTCTTTGACAAAGTTTTCGTTCCTTATTAATGGCTTGGCCGATTTCGAGGTTTGGCGTATGAAAAAGCATGGAACCATGAGCTATTCGTGGAGTAAAGTATTAGCAATTACGTTGCCAGTGCCAGATTATAACTTGCTTTGTAAAACAATCCACGTCCTTCCTGTGAGCTTTATGAAGGACATTGGAAGGTGGAATGAAATAGAACCTTTTCAAGAGCTGCTTGTTTCTCATCCCCCCCCCAAAAAAAAAACCACCACCACCACAAAAAAAGCCCCTTTTTCTCTTCCTAATTAGTTTGTGAATTAGATAGATTCCTGCAAGTTATATCTGTAATCAATGGAGGTTATTCTGACCCTTTTAATATCAGATGGAGAAGGAATATCAGCTGCTGAGAAGCACATTTGAAGATGCAGGGTTCACAGATGAGCAGATTGCATGTATCCCTACTGTTTCGTATCTAGTGTCTTCGTAGGATTGGAGTGTATTATAGTTTTATCTGAAGAAATACAGTAGGCGTCTTCAGTCTAGTCTCGTTATTATTTAACATAGAGGACTTCAATCAGTTATAGAATAGTGGGAGAGAAATAATGCTATTGTCTCTTTAGTTACCTCATCAAAAAAAAATGATATTGTCTCTTTAACTTCTGCTAGTTTTGACAAAGCAATGGTATATTGATGTATTGGCACGGATCCGTATCAATTCTTTTCGGATCGAATTGGCCTTGGGATCGTATGAAGATATCCTTTTATCAGCAGCAGCATCAGTAGACGCAGAGGCTGCTGTTGGAAATGCTATTTATATGCTACCGTCATTTTATAATCATGACTGCGGTAAGAGTTCTCATTCTTCTGATGCTTAGCACTTACATTATCTAAATGTTTCAGTTGACCATTAATCACGATGCATATTTGTAGAGACATGCCAAAACAAAAACTTCATTAATCTGCTTACCTGTTGGTTTTATTCTGTACGACATACAGTAGATTTATATGGTGAATGTTCACACTATGCGTATGTTACATTATTGTTTCCCAACACCATGAAGTTTCCATAGCTCCATAAACTTGCGGAATTTTCCGATGGCTGTCGGATGGGCGCATAGGAATTCTATCTAGTTCCTCTGAAGGGATGCGACTAATGAATTAACCACAGTCGAGTCTCATAATCTGTGGCAATTAGCACTAAGGATACTATAGACAAAGTGATCCCAAAGAGTTGAACATTTTTCCTACAAATTGGCTTTAATCATTTTCTTCTATTACTGGGCCTTTATGGGTAGGACCAGTACTTCCGTTCTTGCTATTATCCTCCAAGTTCTGATGTGCAACTGTTGTTAGTGGTTTCACTTCTGTACTTCGTACTTCCTACAAATAATTGAATTTAAGCAGGAAAAATAACCTAGAAGAAGAACAAAGAAAGAAATTTGTTTTGCTCCAATGCTTATATCCAGAGATGTGCCAATGGAACACAAAGCAGTTCAATTAACTCGAATCTTTTATTCCCCCTGCAGATCCCAATGTTCACATTCTGTGGATAGAAAGTGTGAACGCAAAATTGAAGGCACTTCGTGATATTGAAGCATGTGATTCTCCTTTCGTTATTTGATCTATTCACTTTGCGGTTTTATACATGTCTTTTTGGATGTTCATTGCCATTGAGTACAGAGGTTCCACGTGATTATAGCCCGATAGCAGCAGTTATCCAATTCTGACCTCAAAACAATGAGTGCTTAATATTTTGCATAAGCTGTTGGCCTACATTCTGTTGCGGTGAACATCTAAGTTTCTGCTACTATAGGAATGCCTAGCTCCTGATGATTTGGCTGATGTTACTAAAGAATAAAAGCAACAATAAAACAGCAAGCATTGTCAAAAACAAATTCTTCAGTCCCTTCAATCCCAAGCTAGTCGGGGTCGATAATATGAATATTCGATATCCATTTGCTCCATTTTGGCCCGTTCAATCCAGTACTTTCTGTTTGCTTGATTTCCTTGTACTGGTAATATAGCCATGAATATGTTTCTCTGAGATTTTCTATAATAAATAGTTTAACCCGTTTAGCAGAGCATGCTGGCATAATATAATTAACAAATAAGTCAGTCAATTTCCTGCTTTGTTTTCACTCATCTAACTGTTTCTTTATCTCTAGATTTTATCAGGAACTTCACATTGATGTTTAAACTCTCATGTTATACAACAGGGGAAGAGTTGCGGATATGCTACATCGATGCAAGTATGGATCATGATGCTCGGCAAGCTATCCTTTCTGAAGGATTCGGTTTCCATTGCAAATGTGCTCGATGTATGTCGAATGACTAGAAAATGGCACCTCTATGTTATCTGCATTCCATTCAGTTCTTTAGGGAATGCACTCAACTCAGTTTCTAGTTTTCCTACAGCTTCCAGAAGAACAATGTTAACCTAAGACCATGATATTCAAAAGAATGATCAGGGCATGTATTTTTATCAAGAAATCCGCGAGAGCTAGTGACACGTTGTTCATGGATAATGAGCCCGCATTCTCCACTTAAATAGTAAAATTGGGCGCTATTTGGTCGTCCCCTTTTAACTTATACCGGTTTTGTTTTTCCGTTTGCATCCGTACCCTTTTTTTTAGTTAAAAGCATTTTAAAAAGACGATTTTGTCCTTCAGGACTATTGACAAAATTGTAGTCTGCCAGACAAAATTTCAGCATGTTTTGGTATGAAGTTTTACATGTTTTGGTATGAAGTTTTAGCAAATGAAATAAATAACTTTAGCATGCATTAGGAAATTACATATTGCAAGACAAAAACTTAAGCATGTTTAGTCTGAAGTTTTAGCAAATGAAATAAATAACTTTAGCATGCATTAGGAAATTACATATTGCAAGACAAAAACTTAAGCATGTTTAGTCTGAAGTTTTAGCAAATGAACTAAAAAACTTCAGCTTGTTGATGTTTCGGAGAAAACTCATGACAAAAATTGTAGACTGTAGGACAAAAATTCAGCATGATTTGATGTGAAGTTTTAGCAAATGAACCAAATAATTTCAGCATGCATTAGCAAAGACTCATTAGAAAATTACATACTGCGATACAAAAACTTAAGCACGCGATTTGTTAGGGGTATAATTGTCATATTACTACTGACTTTTGTCAACTAGCTACCAAATCAATAATTTTTGAAAATAAGGTACAGGTTAAAAGATGGCACAATTATAAGGTACGGCTACAAATCCCCTGCCTAAATACCAGACTTTGTGGCAATGTTTAGTTCACACATAACATGATGCGTTGTTACCACTAGACCAAAACCTAGTGGGGTCAGAGCATTTATTTATATTCTTCATTGTTCTAGGTATTGAAGTCAATTGAGTTAATGCAGTGGCTAACAGGAATACGAGAGACGGCGTGCCTTCCTATAGCTTTTTCATGATTTTGAAATGTTAAATTTTACAACTTGCATGAAATTTTAGAACAATTAGTATACATTCAATTTGTGTTACATTTATCTTTCGTTTACATATATGTTGGTTCATGAAAATCCCCATCGTGATGGATCTTTCATCTCAAATATACCCTTCGAGTAACAATTGTCCAGCTTTTGACTTTGACGTTTGGAATAGTGAAGCCGTATAGACAAACAACTCTTAACAATTGAAAAAGTCCAAATATATACACGTGTAAAAGTACAAGGGGAGGGGAGGGTTGAATTGCTTATTTTAAAAGGTTTTTATCAGTAGTTGACTAGTATACCAACTAGTCGACTAGAAATAAGAGCATGATGAAAATAAGTGCAGAACTAAAATGCAGGAATTAAAGACACCATAATTTTTATACTGGTGCGGGTTCAATGTGAATTCTAGTCCAGTCCCCTTGGGTTTCAATGATGTTCTCTTTCAAATATTAATGTTTCTTGATCGTGGCTCTTACTTGCCTTATCCTGATCAGTCAGCCCCGATCAGAGCACCTCCTCTCCAAAGTTATTATCATGGTCAGTCGGTTCGTCAGGGTCAGCCTCAGTATCAGGATGGTTGTTATGAGTGTGGTGAGTATGGACACATTCAGAGATCTTTTCTGAAATTCTTGGGTAATCAGCTTCAGTATCAGAATTCTCGTGCCATAGTTCCGGCACCAGCTGCAGCACCACCTGCCCAGCCAGCCAAAGGTAGGGGTCGAGTAGTCAGAAGTAGAGGTCAGAATGTTAGAGGTGGAGGTCAGCATGGTAGAGGTGGCGGCCAGCCCGCTAGAGGTGGTGGCCAGCCCGTTAGAGGTAGAGGACCACATGTCAGGGGTCCTCCTGGTGACACAGTTCAAGGTGGTGGGGCCTAGCCCCGACTACATGTGTCACGACCCAAAATCCCATGCGGGTCGTGATGGCACCCAACACCGGGGTCAGGCAAGTCAACAGTTTCTTACTAGTGAAGTTTTCCTTATTAACATACCAACCCCACATGTTTCCCAAAGTTTTACACTTACCTTATTTAAAACAGAAGCGGAAGCATTTATCAATTTAAGTACATATAGCCAAAATGATCGCAATCCAATATATATATATATATATATATATATATATATATATATATATATATATATATATAT
>ML304152.1:5855-17285 GCA_005239505.1 Nicotiana paniculata
GTTATATACGCACCACCACCTGATCAGCTGGTATATGATGATGATGTTGCCCACAGTGGGTGAAATATGGTTCAAACGGCGTTATATGGCGTTATATACGTATATATATATGTATGTATATATATATATATATGTATATATATATATATATGTATGTATGTATATGGGATACGAAAAAAGTTATGGCGTTATATACGCACCACCACCTGATCAGCTGGTATACGATGATGATTTTGCCCACAGTAGCCGATATTATATGATGGGATGCCCTCAGAGGCTGATGATGTTATGAAACATATACCTATGCATGACATGACATTCATACGCATATGCATGATGNACATACTCAGTACATTATATGTACTGACGTCCCTTTTACCTGGGGACGCTGCGTTTCATGCCCGTATGTGCAGGTCGGCGAACTGACGGTCCCCCTTCTTAGGATCCCTGATCAGCGAGAGTTGGAGTGCTCCACTTGATCCGGAGCTACTTTTAATTTTGGTACGATACATTTGTATATAGACATATATGGGTATGACATGGCTCAGACCCGTCTTTGTACAATTATGTTTCTATTAGAGGTATGTAGACAGTATGTCTAGTTGGATAGTATGTGGTCTTGCCGGCTTCCAGTTTTGAGATGTATAGTTGTCTATAGCAGGTTTGTCGGCTCGTCCTACGTATGTTGTACGTATATGTATGTATGCCTTTTGTGCAGATTTTCTTCATGTATAATGTTCTCGTAATTCAACAGATGTTATCCAGGTTCATATTTTAGACGCATGTTTATGGGTGTTTGATAAGTAGGACTTAGGCACCCGTCGCGGCCCATCGATTTGGGTCGTGATAGAAGTGGTATCAGAGCAGTTCTGCCCTAGGGTTGTCTACAGACCGTGTCTAGTAGAGTCTTGTTTATGAGTGTGTCGTGAACCACACTTATAAACAGGAGGCTATAGGACATATAGGATGTTATCCTCTCTTTTTATCTCAGATCGGTGCAATACAAGAATTCATGTTCCTAACGATACGTTAAGTTGTTAGCGATGCCTCCAAAGAGTACGGACTCCCAGAAGGGAAAGTCTGTGGCTGGTGAGACTACTAGTAGAGCGCCACGAGTTACCAGGGCTCGGGGAGAATCTCATGGTGAGGTTCCATCTCAGACTTCACATACCCCGCCTTTTCCAGAAGAGCTCCGAAGGGCACCAGCTTCAGCGCCCGCCCCTGTACATTCAGCACCTCAGCCGGATGCGCCGGGTCAGGAGATGAGAGATGTTGTTCAGTTATTGACCCGATTAGTAGCCGCACATGCTCGGTGTCAGGAAACAGGTATCGGCCACGCAGATAGGTCCGTGAGTGCAAGGGTTCGTGACTTATTAATTTAGACCCTCCGATATTCACTGGAGCATACTCGAATGAGGACCCTCAGGTATTTATTGATAGAGTGCAGAGGACATTACGGGTAATGAAGGCCAATGCGACTGAGTTAGTTGAACTAGCTTCCTATAGACTCCGAGATGTTGCAGTTAATTTGTACGAGTCTTGGGAATTGTCCAGAGGTGAGAATGCCCCACCAGCGGTATGGCAGGAGTTTACAGAAGCTTTTCTTCATCATTATCTGCCACCAGAGCTTAGGCGAGCCAGAGTTGATAAGTTTTTGACCCTCCGGCAGGGAAACATGAGTGTTCGGGAGTACAATCTTCATTTTGATTCGTTGGCGAGGTATGCTCCCACTATTGTATCTAAGATGGAGGATCGAGTTCATCGGTTCGTGATTAGAGCCTCACTTGCTTAACGATTGTATGTCGGTTTCACTTCATCCAGACATGGATATTTCTCATATGCAGGCATACGCTCAGGGTGTAGAGGAGCGTAAACAGAAACAGAGGACCGAGCGTGAGCATGATAGGGCCCAGAATAAGAGATCGAGGTCTTCGGGTCCTTCTGGTGAGTTTCGAGGTGGTCAGAGGCAGCAATATTCAAGATATCCATCCCAGCCCTCGGCTAGCGCGCCCCCTCAGTTTGGCGGTAAGAGATTTGATCGTTCTACATATTCAGGGCCTGGTCAGAATTTTATTGCCTCAGGTTCTCAGTATAGGGGTGAGTCAAATCAGATGAGGCCATCATTGCCACGATGTACTCAATGTGGTAAGCAGCATACCGGACAGTGTCGTATGGGATTATGTGTTTGTTATACTTGTGGTTATCCGGGCCACGTTATGAGGGAATGTCCGATGAGAGGTGATGCAAGTGTAGCTCAGCCAGCGGGATCTGTAGCTGGATCGTCATCATCAGTACCCCTCCCTGGGAAAGGTCCCCATGCACCAATGAGTCGTGGTAGAGGCAGAGGCGGAGCATCTACATCGAGCAGCCCTCAGAACCGCATTTATGCATTGGCAGGACGACATGACCAAGAGTCATCGCTTGATGTTGTTACAGGTATATTATCAGTCTCCTCCCATGATGTATATGCACTGATTGATCCAGGTTCCACCTTATCATACGTTACTCCATTGGTTGCTAGTAAGTTTGAAATAAAACCTGAGTTGGTTAAACCTTTTGAGGTATCTACACCTGTTGGGGACTCGGTGATAGTTAAGCAGGTATATAGGGGTTGTATAATAATAGTTCATGGTCGACCTACCGTAGCAGACTTAATCGAGTTAGATATGGTAGAATTTGATGTTATAATGGGTATCGATTGGTTGGCTTCTTGTCATGCCAACATTGATTGTAGATCAAAGATAGTCTGATTTCAATTTCCGGGGGAGCCTGTTTTGGAATGGAAAGGTAACACGGCATCGCCGAGAGGTAGATTTATTTCCTATCTAAAGGCAAGGAAGATGATTATAACGGGCTGTATTTATCACTTAGTTCGGGTTCAAGATGTGGAAGTAGAGTCACCAACCATTCAGTCCATCCTTGTGGTAAATGAGTTTCCAGATATCTTTCCTGATGAACTTCCAGGTCTCCCGCCAGAGCGAGAAATTGAGTTTTCTATTGACCTACCAACAGATACTCACCCAATATCTATCCTCCCTATAGAATGGCCCCCGCAGAACTGAAAGAGTTGAAAGAACAACTAAAGGACTTGCTTGAAAAAGGTTTTATCAGACCTAGTATGTCAACGTGGGGAGCACCCGTGTTGTTTGTAAGGAAGAAAGATGGTTCCTTATGAATGTGTATTGATTATAGGCAACCTGATTAAGGTGACGATCAAGAATAAGTACCCACTCCCGAGGATTGACGACTTGTTTGATCAGTTGCAAGGCGCCAAGTGCTTTTAAAATATAGACTTAAGGTCCGGGTACCATCAGGTGAGGGTTAAGGATGAAGATATTCCGAAGACAGCATTCAGGACTAGATATGGGCACTTTGAGTTTCAGGTTATGTCGTTCGGTCTGACCAATGCCCCGGCAGTATTCATGGATTTGATGAACCGTGTGTTCAGGACTTTCTTATATTTGTTTGTAATTGTATTTATTGACGATATATTGGTATATTCTCGTTCATAGGATGAGCATGCTGGTCATATGCGTACTGTGCTCAGAGTTCTACAAGAAAGGAAGTTGTATGCAAAATGTTCTAAGTGTGAATTCTGGTTAAACTCTGTAACTTTCCTTGGGCATATCATTTCGGGTGAAGACATCCGGGTGGATACACAAAAGATTGAGGTAGTAAAGACTTGGCCTAGGCCCACAACACCGACAGAGGTTCGTAGCTTTCTTGGATTGGCAGGTTATTACAGGAGATTTGTGGAAGGATTTTCTTCCCTTTCAACACCTTTAACAAAGTTGACTCAGAAGGGAGTAAATTTTCAATGGACTGATGCTTGTGAACAAGGTTTCCAGGAATTAAAGGACAAGTTAACTTCAGCACCGATTCTAACTCTTCTAGAAGGGGCCGATGGTTATGTTATCTATTGTGATGCTTAGGGCATTGGATTGGGTTGTGTGCTGATGCAACATGGTAAGGTTGTGGCCTATGCTTCTAGACAACTAAGAAAGCACGAGAAGAACTACCAGACCCACGATTTAGAATTAGCTGCGGTGATTCATGCACTAAAGATGTAGAGGCACTAATTGTATGGCATTCATGTTGATATCTATACGGATCATAAGAGCCTCCAAGTACATCTTCAAGCAAAAGGAATTGAATCTGCGTCAAAGGAGATGGTTGGAGCTACTTAAAGACTATGACGTTGAAATTTTATACCATCCGGGGAAGGCGAATGTAGTAGTTGACGCCCTCAGTCGTAGATCTATGGGTAGCCTGTCATATTTGCAGCCATAAAAGAGGGGAATAGCTCATGAGGTTCATCAACTAGCTAGTCTTGGAGTTCGGCTACTGGATTCAGGTGATATTGGAATTACTATTCAAGATACGACAACATCCTCTTTAGTAAATGAAGTAAAGGAACGCCAATACGAGGATCATGTGTTAGTTCGTTATAGGGACACCACTCTTCAGAAGGAGAAGACACCATTTGAAATTATAGAAGAAGGAGTCCTCAAATATCAAGGGCGATTGTGTGTGCCTAATATGGCAGGGCTGCGTCGGCTGGTTATGGGAGAAACTCACTATTCTCGTTATTCTATCCATCCAGGAGAAACAAAGATGTACCATGACATCAGGGAAATATATTGGTGGGACGGAATGAAAAAGGATATAGCAGAATTTGTTGCTCAGTGTCCTAACTGTCAACTGGTTAATATTGAGCATCAAAAACCCGGTGGATTTTTGCAGGCTATGAAGATTCCGACTTGGAAATGGGAGATAATCAATATGGACTTCATCATAGGCTCCAGCGTAAGTTCGATTCGATATGGGTGATTGTTGATAGGCTCACAAGTCATCCCATTTTCTGCCCGTTAGAACTACATATTCCTCAGAAGACTATGCGAGACTTTTTATCAAGGAAATAGTACGACTGCATAGTGTCCTTGTATCTATTATCTCGGATAAAAGAGCTCAATTTACAGCTAACTTCTGGAGGTCCTTCCAAAAGGGATTGGGGACTCAAGTAAGTCTTAGTACATCATTTCATCCCCAGACAGACGGACAGGCTGAGCGTCTATTCAAACACTAGAGGATATGCTGCGAGCTTGTGTGATAGACTTCAAAGGTAGTTGGGATGATCATCTACCGCTTATTGAGTTTGCATATAATAATAGCTACCATTCCAGCATTCAGATGGCTCCATACGAAGCTCTTTACAGACGGAAGTGTAGGTCGCCTATAGGGTGGTTCGATGCTGGAGAATCTGGATTACATGGGCCATACCTGGTTCAGCAAGCCATAGAAAAAGTAAAGCTTATCCGGGATCGACTATTGACAGCTCAGAGTCGTCAGAAGTCATATTCGAACGTGCGACGACGAGATTTAGAGTTCGGGGATGATGACTGGGTATTCTTAAAGGTGTCACCTATGAAGGGTGTGATGAGGTTTGGCAAGAAAGGCAAACTTAGTCCACGATATATAGGGCCTTATAGGATCATTCGGAGAGTTGGCCAAGTAGCTTATGAGTTAGAATTGCCCTCAGAGTTGGAGTCTGTCCATCCAATTTTTCACGTATCTATGTTACAAAAGTACATTGGCGATCCTACCCGAGTGGTGCCCACGGATGATGTACAGATTACAGAGGACTTGTCATATGAGGAAATTCCTGTTGCCATCCTAGACCGACAAATCCGCAAGTTACGGAATAAGGAGGTAGCCTCCGTGAAAGTACTTTAGAGAAACAACGATGTGGAAGAAATGACTTGGGAGGCCGAGGAAGACATAAAGTCTAGATATACTTACCTATTTCCTCCAGAAAAGGGTCGGACTAGGACATCGCAACCGTAAGCTATGTGTATAATTCTTGTGTTGGTTATTGTCGTTGGTCGTGTGAGGCCATCATCGTTATTGATTATAATAGTCCTGTGTGGCGTCAAATTATTGACTTACTACAGGAATAGTGGGTAGTAGCTTTGTTACAAAGACAACCCTGCCAAAGTTATATAGATCCCGAGGAGTTGAACATTCGAGGACGAATGTTTCTAAGTGGGGGAGGATGTCACATCTCGCGTTTTCGTACGTTAAAAGTTTCATCTTCAGTTAACCGGCGTGGAATCGGGAATGAGATCATTTTGACGTTAACGTATTTAAGTTATTTAAAAAAAAGATAAATAAGTGTTATGAAGGTTGAAGGGGTATACGGATTAAAGAAAACGAGCTTCGTTGAAAATGGACAATTGGGAATGAAATACGGGTCGATCGATAATACCCGATAATTATGAACTAGTACCAAGAAAGGTACCATGTGACCACAGTAGTAATATATGAAGTATTTTTAAAAATAAATAAAATTTTAAGTAATTTGTGATAATTTTTAATTATACGGATAATTGGTTAATTACCGGGTACGGGACATTACCTAATTACCTAATAAGTGGATAAAGATTAAATATCCCACCCCAACCCTACGTGGCAGCTAGCCACCTTCTAAAGAAATGACTAAGAGTCATTTCTGGATTAAGTGGCATAACATTAGACATTCACTCCATTTCTTACATTTTCATGCTAAAGACTACACCATCAGAATATTATTCATTCTCCAACCAAACTCTTTCAACCATGATTCAACGTTAGCCATTCTCCTAAGCTTCAAAAATTTCATTCTCAAACATTACAACTAGAATGAGAAGTTAACAACGTTCTTCTTGCAATCAATTCGTACAAAATAAAATCGAACATCTAAAGAAGTACGGTGTAACTTTTTCCGAAAAATATCATACGGATGTTTTTCCTACTCCAGGTATGTTAAGGCTATCCTTTATTTCTTTTGGCATGGTCCAAATTATACTGAAGAAACGATCAAATACACAGTTTCTATAAATTACTCTATTCATAGAAATAGTAGGGGTGTCTATATTCTTGATTCCCCATGAGAATTATTATTATTTTCTGTTCATGGGTCTCAGAATAATACGCAGTTGGAAAAGTTTATCCGGAAGGAATATTGAGATTATTACGTACTTTTCATGCATTTCATACATGTGCATTGACCCATGACCAGATGGCGTTATATATGCGTATATATGTAAATATATGTATATGGGATATGGGAAAAGGTTACGGCGTTATATACGCACCACCACCTGATCAGCTGGTATATGATGATGATGTTGCCCACTGTGGCTGAAATATGGTTCAAACGGCGTTATATACGCGTATATATGTATGTATACTGAACGATGTTATATACGCGTATATATGTATGTATATATATGTATATGGGATACGAAAAAAGTTATGGCGTTATATATGCACCACCACCTGATCAGCTGGTATACGATGATGATTTTGCCCACAGTGGCCGATATAATATGATGGGATGCCCTCAGAGGCTGATGATGTTATGAAACATATACCTATGCACGACATGACATTCATACGCATATGCATGATGCTTAAAGTGATTTATTATTACAGAGTTATCCAGACATACAAGTTGAGTCCATTACTCTATATCTCTTCCATGTCTCTTATGTATTTATTTATGTGCCTTACATACTCAGTACATTATCTGTACTGACGTCCCTTTTGCCTGGGGACGTTGTGTTTCATGCCCGCGGGTGCAGGTAGGCGAACTGACGGTCCTCCTTCTTAGGATCCCTGATCAGCGAGAGTTAAAGTGCTCTACTTGATCCGGAGCTACTTTTGATTTTGGTACGATACGTTTGTATATAGACATATTTGGGTATGACGTGGCTCAGACCCGTCTTTGTACAATTATGTTTCTATTAGAGGTCTGTAGACAGTATGTCTAGTTGGATAGTATGTGACCTTGCCGGCTTCCAGTTTTGAGATGTATAGTTGTCTATAGCAGCCTTGTCGGCTCGTCCTACGTATGTTGTACATATATGTATGTATGCCTTTTGTGCAAATTTCCTTCATGTATAATGTTCTCGTAATTCAACAGATGTTATTCAGGTTCATATGTTAGACGCATGTTTAGGGGTGTTTGACAGGTAAGACTCAGGCACCCGTCGCGGCCCATCGGTTTGGGTCGTGACAAAAAAAATCCCACGTTTTGGGATGGTCATTAACTTTTGACTCCCGTCTGTCTCATGGGCAGAACTTTAAGGTCAAAAATTAAAAGTGTTGCCACGAGGCAATTAGGGGCAATACTAGTTAAATTTGAAGTTTAGTCCATGAGACAAGCTTAACAAATATTCAGGACAATCCAATTTTTAGGGCTATTTGTATACTTCTCCCATTGTACAAGGCCTCTAGAGCTCTTAACGAACAACTACACAAAAACAAAGCAACTACTAGTAAGGGCTAGCACTTTTCAGCCCTGTAATGAAAAACAGTCACTCTCACGTAGTTTCAAATTTCACATGTGAAAAACTCCATGACAGTGACTATTTCAATTACAGGGGCTGAAAAGTAGCTATTTGTCTAGTGTGTTAGTCGAACAAAGGGTGCAGCTCTTTTCCTCTGATTCCTCCCAATTTTTTGTTCGGATTTTGGGACCACATTGAGCCAACATCAAACAGTTTCTAACAGTTCTGTGAAGAGATAAAAGGCTAACACCATGTTCACTAACAACATGGAGTTAAGAATTTAAACTTCCTGGAAAATGAGAACGGTGGATCTCTTTTTATAGCTTCAAATTCTTAAATTTGGAAGATGATGCGTAAAGCTTTATCGACTTTCTCCGTTGACAAAATGGTAATTCAACCTAACAACAATAGATGTTTCAAATTCGTTTTAACATATTATTAGAATCGATACTCTATTAAGCAACTTCAATACTAAACCTCCAAATTCTATAAATCCTGAAGTCCGTCGTCCATCCAAATACTTACAAATTCATGTAAAGTCGTATATAATGTCTTCAACACCGATTTACTATAAGCATACATGACATGTATGAACAATTTATTACTCACCCCACAAAATATGTGAGAAAATCAGTTATTTTCCCATACAGAGAAAATGTTCTTCGTACCAGAAACACCCTGCGTCGCATCAGGAAATGGGATGGAAGCGCAGCAATGGAAATAGCCATTGTCATCGTACGCAGACCTTTGTGAAAGATGAGCTTCACGGATAACGCACTCTCCCCATTCTTCCGAGCCATATTGACCAAAAATTGTTCGTGCATCAAAGGGATCAGTTTTTCCTGGTCCTTTTTCGCTACCAATAAGAGAACAGTAAGTCAATGGCAATCTTAACAACAACGACAGTTACAACTGGTAGAAATGTTGAACCATAATACAGACTTTGAGCCGACAAACAAAAAAGAATATGAAATGAGAGAATTAAAAATGGCACCTTTTGCTGTGTCGCGCATTCATTATAGTGGCATGTAACTGTATTAGAAGGGGCAGAAAAGGCTTACCAGGAACTTCTCAAAGCACGAAAATAGCACAAAAATAAAAAAGAATATTAATTTAGTAATTTGTACCACAACAATTTCGTGGATAAGTTATACAAGCATTCTGGTATTAAATCTGTAAAGGGAAAATATAGGGGGACATCTAGAAAAGTAACTGCATCAAGTGCATGGTGGTAAGTGAAACTGCTTCCCTTTTCAAAACAGGTTCAGACCATTTCTGCCTGTATTAAGAGATTCTCTACCAGGAGCCTTATAATTTTAGGCCTTTTTTTTTGGATAGCCTAGAAACCCGAGAGCAAGTGGCACAAGGTTCGAATCTCGGTGCTAGATTGAATGGTCAAAGTATTTGAACGCAGCACCTACAGAAATAGAGAGTCCTGATGCACAAACAATAAAGAAATTGCCAGCAAAATTAACACGTGGAAGCTATACCTTTAACATCTGGTTTGCATCTTTTTCAAGAACAAGACCAGCTTCAATGAACGCATTAATGATCACCTCTGGGAAAGGCTAGGGAATAACAAATGCAGGAACTAAGTTCCCTTAGAAATAGCAAAGAAATTGAAAAGGAGGGGTAGGATGAGGGAAGAAGAAGCCAGAAATTGTGGATACGACAGGCACGTAAAAGTCGGGGTTCACCACCAATTACTTCCACAGGAGCATGTACAACATAAGCTTTTGCTGGAGTACCTCTCCCTCTCATGCATTCCTGCAGGATAAGAACAAATCTGAGTTCCAGCCAAGAAAAACTGTCACCTTGTGAAATCTCATTAGAAGCACAGCCTAGAAACATCCAGAAAAAGAGATTGGGGTCACATGAAAAGGAAAATGAAGTCGCTGGATATAATATAAGAGCATATGTTCTTCTTTTTGCGGTACTTAAATTTTGTTCATCCGCTTTGCCTAATTCCAAGTGGATCAACACTGCTATCTGTGGCATAGTTGAAGGCTATAACACACATTTAACCTTTTTTTGTTTTGGAGTTAAAACATTAAAGAAGTCTCTTTGCAAATTCACATTTCCACTCTCTCATACGTAACATTTTTTTTTATAGTTCTTCCTTTTTATATACCCTTGTGGACCGGCTCTTCCTTGGACCCCGCACATAACGGGAGCTTAGTGCACCAGACCGCCTTTTTTTCCTTTTAGCTTTTAAGCACAAAAACTCAAGGTAGACCTGAACTATGTTTCTTCTTCAATTGCGACACTGTTTTGTGACAACATATTAGCATAGAGTATCATGTTCAAAACATGTACACTTCTAAAACGAAAAAAGCAACTTCCTATTTGAAAACATGTATACTTATAATCCTTACCACTAGGCTATCTTTCCTTGTTGCTTTTCACTCATGTCATGGCCATATGCACATTATACGAAGCGGTGTCACGTGACATCATGATGTTTAGCTTAAAGTATATATATTTTTATGTATATCGCCTTATATTTTACTTTTGTTTCGTGAATTTTAGATGTTAATTGTGATGATTTATATTGATTTGTAGTGTTTTTATGTGTAAGAATGATTTGGAAGCAATCGGGGACGAAACACACAAAACTAGAGCCAAAACGCAAAAATCCGGACAAAAAGGCAATTTTGGGCGCCACCTGTGGCACTAGAGACAGAAAACAAATTTTGGGCAGCGCCCTGGTGGGCATGGGCGCCAGTAACGGGAAGTTTTCCTACTTTGCCGGGGACTCGGTTAATTCGACCCTAGACCTACCCAACACGTATAAAAGCAAGTCCAAGCTTATTTTTGAGGGATTCACACCACTTCGGAGGAGAGATACACACGGAATTGCTAGGGAGCAAATGATTCTCAGTTTCATCATCTTTTTCTAGTATTTACAATTAATTCAACACTTACGCAATTGTTTGATTTTAGCATGAGTGGCTAAACACCCATTGTTCTAGGGTTGTGATTTAACCATGAATATTGTTATTCGACATTAACTTAACCTTGATTATAGTTCACTCAGTATATGGTTGTTTCTTCAATTCTATGTTTAATTGCTTAATTGTCTGGCCAGCAGTTAGGTTCT